>JAOTRH010016527.1:0-22569 GCA_034768845.1 Heliamphora exappendiculata | reverse complement strand
CTTCTCCATCTCCAGTAGAAAATTCAGTGCCTTATCCAATAAATTCTTCTTCTCATAAGCTGCAATCATACTAGCAACACACACCTGTCATCAGGCCTGTGTCCAACTTTAATCATGTAGTCGAAATTGCTCCTTGCCTGATCGGGGTCACCGGCTTGCCCAAATGCCTCAACAAGCAGTGTACAGGACTCCAAACTAGGCTGGAACATAGTAACTTTTATGCGGGACCGATCCTAGTGCCGTAACAGGACACGGTTGTGTGCCAGAGGTACTTGGGGGCAAAGTCGACGGCGTTAGGTACAAGGTTAAATTCTGTTTTGTTGAAAATTTGTTATTACGGGTCTGTCTCCATCTCAACTGCTATTTTACCAGCCAGGTTTGACGATTAGTTAACTTGAGCGAGGGAAAACAAACACAAAAATATAGTCCTGTTTGGATTAACTAAATAATTGATTTTTTTACCAAAAAGAAATAGCTTTAAAATTTAAATAATACCTTTGATTTCTCTAAAAAGCCAACAATTTTTTTAATTTTTATTTTCAAAAAAAAAACATACACATATTCCAAACATAGTAACTTTTTTTTAAATAAAATAACTACAATATCCTCAACTAAAAAAATTAACTCTACTCTTAACAATAAAAAAAAAGTCATGCAAACATCCCAAGCATTATAATTTTAAAACAAAAAATAAAAACATGTTAGACATTTAATTTTCTTCTCTTTTAAAATAAGTTAAGCCTCTTTAAAGTCAATTTTTGAGACATTTCAAACAAAGGCCAAGTTTATTATACCATGTCGAAGTAGCCAACAACTTATTTGCAGTTCAATTCATAATAAAAACAAATTATTAAAAAATTAAAAATTAAGAAAACATAAATAAAAAAATAAATTTTAGCTTAAGCAAAAAACAACAGAATTTACAACAAACAAATTGATATAAGTTTCAAAAATACATATTTAAAAATAAAATGATAGACACTTTAACAAATACCTAAAATAAGAAATCTGAGGCCAACTTTTCACTTTATGTGCAAAAAAAATTCTCTCTAGGACCGTTTGCATACCACTGAAATTTCTGATGTTAACAAGTTTACATGGGTACATGTCAAATACCGAAGCAATGCAAGAGAACTTATAATCTACAAACTACTAGCAACTCACGAGTCTTCATGTGACATGTTCGTAATGCTTCTAACTAGTAGCGTGGAAATAATAGCTCGTCTCTTGCAAAATGGCGAGGGGAGAGTGCAAAAGCATAAATGTGAGAAAAAAATGACCAGAAAAGACATAAAGCATTAAATACGGGAGAATAAATTATTTGTCAAAGTATAACCGCGGATTTGTGGTTATCTTACAACAAGATTCTTTTATAAAAGATGGTCATATATGACACGTCATGTGGCACATTAAAATTATTCAGTTGATCCGACCTAAATTACACGTCATGCGATAGACATGAGTCTTTGTTTGGCCTAGTTTTGTTTTAAGACTTTTGATTTAAAAACTTTTTAAAAAGCCCCTTCCACTGTAATTAATTAGTTTTTTTTTTTTTGCATCTTTTTACATTTACTTTTCTTATAAAAAAAGAAACTAAACCAAAAAACTAAAAAAAAAAAAAAAAGCAACACCAAACACAAGTTGAACCTATCAAATAACTTAACTAATGCGTGCGTACTTGGGGTCACACACTGCATACTTCCTCAACAGCGATTTTCATTACATTCTGGCCTTACATTTAGAAGGGTTCTTCCAATTGTTGTGAAGAGCTTAAATAGGATTTTCAGATCATCTCGCATCTAGCTATGTGAATAAATCTAAAATGGATAACCATTGAAACAGATGGCTCCGTCATGGACAAAGCCTTGTTGAGAAAACATCAAATATGTTTAAGAGAATTGACCATCACCCACAAGAAAGTAAACTTACCCGAGTTTTCAGCAAGGAAAATGCAGCTCATGCATAAGAATAAAGTTTAAACCCTTGAAAAGGTGTCTCTCACAAGACATAACAATTGAAGAATCACCAGAACTTGGTTCTTAGAGTGATAATTTCCTTCCTGCATAAAGATGATGATTGGCATGGTTTTGCAGTATCAACAATTTACCTCAAACAAGACGCTGAAGCCGGCAAGATCACCTGACTCCAGTTCAATATTTCTGGCATGGCTCCAATCCAGTTGCAGTTTGCAAATATGCAAATATGAATAGCCTTTTTCTGTTAAAGATAAGTATCACCGAGAACAAAAGACCAAATCAACTACATTGAAAAGTCTATCTGCATATCCCGAAGAAAGTATAGTGGAATACTATGAGAAAACAGGTCAACCTCTTAGGTAATATTAATTATTAGGGACCAGTCCATATGAGATTTTCTCTTGACTTTAATTGGCACCCCCGCACTGGATGGGTTTCTAAGAATTAGTCGAGGATCTCAAAGTGCAAGTAAGTTAGCCCGAACACTCTATAACTCTTATCCCATTCTTTATCCCACTCAAACCAAATATGAACTAAATTTTTCACTGTATATATAATTCCTTCTATAATCTTCTGGTATTAAAAAAAAAATATGGGACCCACAGTATTACTTATCCCTTCTATCTTATCCAAACACATCCGGAATACCAAACAAACCCAACACAAACCTTTTGTTGCTTAAGATTAAAGAATATTTATTTCCGTTCTATATGGAAATTTGATTACAACCGTGGACTCTACACTTCCTACCCCTCTTTTATATGAGTTGCAGATATTACAAATAGTGAATGGACAAGGAAACCCATGTAACTGAGATACTAGAGTACAAACATAAGTTTACATCAAGGATCTAAATAGTAGTATCAGCATACATATCGGTATCACTAATACAGTTATGTATTAGTTAATACTAGACTATTTTGACCAATTCAGTAATAAATATCGATATCAAATGGCCAAAATCATCGACTAGTAAAACTTCCAAACATAAACCCTACTACATTACAAGTTCGAATTTCGCAAATCCATCAAGATTGCAATTACTAGGTATATAACACATTTCAAAAATGAAAGTAGATGTAACAATTGAGACATTTTCAATCAATATAGCAGTTGCCAGATCAAGTGTGTGGCTGCTACAACCAATAAAAGTGAATAAATGAGAATATCAGATTATAAGACAACTGAAAACGCCGGAAAAAATTATTATGTTTTGTATAATGATGTAGGATTCATGAAGGTGGCAGCACAGTAGAAAGACAAGATACAGATATCTACGTATAATTCTAATTAAATTGTTTTTCTGGTTTAACCATTTTTGTCTAGAAAAAAAACTATCACCGAATATTAGTGGGATCAATAATTTGGAGGTAAAGAATTTAAATTAATTCCATTCCATGAAAAGGAAACACAACCAAGTGTGTGTTTGTGGCAGTGAGAAAGAGGTGGAGATAATTTGATGCGTCATGCACAACTTTTTATAAAACATACTCAAATTATTCAATCTTTAGGTGATGTAGAACTAAGTTAAGAGAAATGACAAGAAGAATAGGATAAAGGACAAGAGAGTAGATTCTAGAGAGAGAGAATCAGAGATAAGATTGAAGTTTTTTACAAATTATTACGCCAAAAATCCCAACAAAATTGATTACACACACGTCTTGTACATAGACATCAAATAAGGGAGCAATCCAAGGAGGAAACGAATGTAAAGTAAGAAATAAAATCCTAAACAAGTTTATAAACAAATTAATATTTCTACATATTCAATTTATTCTTCATCCAATTCTATTTAAATCCCTGTCACTAGGTCTCCAAACACAAAATCAAATGTATAAAGAATCACTGCCCAAGAAGCATGGGATCAACATGACTTGCACATCATATAAGGGGGCTTTTTTTCTTTTATCGGCAAAGAAAAGATTTTTATTTAAAATTTAGGAGCAAGAACATCCGGCCATGAGACCTCAAAGAGATACAAAGCTATGCCCAAGCAAGCAGGCCACGAAACCTCAAAGAGATACAAAGCCATGCCCAAGCAAGCAACCAAAGAGAAAGGAAAACAGAAGCTGCTGCCAAAAGGACAAAAACGAATAAAACCAACAAGCAGGCAAGGAGCCTACCCCAGCAAAAAAAAAAAAAAAAACACAACAAACAGACTAAAATACAAAAACTTTCTTCAACAAACTCCTCCGAACATCCTCCATACACTTAAAGAACCTACTAAAACAGGCCAACCGTAAGGACCATAAACCTGGCTCCTTGAAAACAAAACCATCTCTCAACCCATCAAAAGAAACTTCCTTCAGAGAAGACAAAAAGCATAACCTTAAAAACTAACAGGGCCTACCCATGAGCCACCCTTGAAGCTAAGAGAAGAACCAAACCCACTGATAAGATACACTACCACAGAAAACTCTTCAAAGACTTCTCTACTCGGACCCGAATCTACACCACAATTTGGGAAGAGATGCAGCATCTCAAAACTAAAGGACTTTGACTTGACAGAGGAAGACCTCAAAAACCACAAACAAAATAGCCCACCTAGAAAGCTTTACATTGCAGAATTACTCACACATAAAAACCGCCGCTCCAAAAAGATCTAAACTTGATGAGCTCAGCCTCACTCCATATGAATTTTTGCAAGAATAGGACTGGATAAGCTTATGATGCAATCCTCCCCTTTCTATACTTAGTTCCTTCCCACTCACCCCGATTAAATAGGAGATGGGCTGAGACACAAGAGATGGGCTGAGACACAAGAACTCGCCCACCGCCTCGCCCATTGTCATTCTTACCGAGCAACATTGACCATTCTCGACACTAGCCTTCAAACGCTTACCCACCTAGTGAGCCAATTGACACCATGCCATGCTCCTAGCCCAGGTTCCATGGAGTATTGCACGATTGCACAAGACTGCACAATAACTCAAGGTTTAGATTTGTGAGATTCTAGGACCCTAGGGATGCACCTAAGGCAATCATGAAATATAACGGTGTGTGGTGCTTGGATAAGAAGCTGGGTGTTAGGAAAGCTAAGGGATATAATTCAAGGAGGATGGGCCCACACCCAGTTTGGAATCAGTACAGCTAGGGTGCTGGTAGCCCTTCCGCAAATGATGGCCAGAGTATGGTGCTAAGAGGGGCCGCGTTTGTGGGGTCTAGGGAGGAGGTGATAGAAGCCATAGAGATCGACGAGGAATGGGTAAAGAGATGTGCAGTGGGCATAGTTAATGACCATAGAAGCATTCTGAGTATCCAAGAGGCCATGAGGGCTGATGGTGGCACGATATTTTTGTCAAACCAGTGAGGGGTTCCAAGTTTCTTCTCCAATTTCCTGACTCGAAGACTAAGAAATCTTTCCTCTTGAGTGCTAGGGATTGGCTGAAGAATTGGTTTGAGGTAGTGCATGAGTGGAGTTACAAGGAAACAAATTTCTTTAGGAGAGTGTGGCTGCATATAGAAGGTGTCCCTCTTAATGCATGAAACGAACACACGTTCGCAAGTTTAGCAGGAAAGTGGGGTGTAGTGGTTGGAGTTGATGAGAAAACCTGTAAAAGGCAAGACATTGAAGTAGGGAGAGGGTCCTAGTGTCCACTACGACTGCGAATCCCATTAACTGGTTTTGTCACCTTAAGGTGGGGAAGTATATATACCCCGTTAGGTGTAGTGAGCACAACTTCCAAAAGTTATTTTTATGGAGCAATCCGTGTGGTGGTGTTGGCCTCCGTAATACTAATCCTAAAGAAGGCGTGGCTCAACCATCCAACCTTGTAGAGATGGACCTTGCAAGTGCTTCTAGGAGGAGGTAGGGGAAGTGTACACCAGCCCTACTTCTGTGAAGGAGTCGTTGGCCATACTTGGCCAAGGAACCCTCGCAGGGAAGATGTTTGAGGATGTGGCATTGCTCAGCTTAGTTGAGGAAACCAACTTTGATGTTGCAACCGAGATTTCAAATTGTAACACAAAAGGGGCAATACCCTCAGAGGATAGGTATGGTAGCCCTGAAGGATTTGTAAAAGGGGCTAGTGCTGGAAAGGAAGGACAAAAAGGAGCTGGGAGAAAGCAGAGATGCTGACCTACTGGAACCAGGTAGCCTTTTGTGTAAGCTTAGTTCAGTTGCAGGGCTTTTTCTGTTGAAGGGAGTGTCAAAATGGGGAATGGTGGGGACTTACATGAATGTGGCAATATTCATGTTGACCCAGAACACGGTGAGCATATCCAAATACCTATCATAAGTGGGAAGATAAAGAAAAAAAAATTTATTGACAGAGTTATGCCTTCTAACTATAAAAAATATATGAGACAGGGCAAAGCGCAAAAGGGAAAAACCTAGCAACTGAGCCAACAATCTTTGGCTCAACCGAGCCAACATTGTTGTGCTGCTAAGGCTGTTTTGCTATTATTTTTGTGCTTTGATTCTTTGCTTTGCTGCCCTGGGTTGCTTGCTGCTAAGTTGCTATTAGATTATGTAGATCTGTTTGTATTTGCTCTGAATTTATTCCTTACATTTTTCTTGTTTGGTTGGCCCCTTGTCAACCTTGGGGAGTCCTTTGTTGGTTCCTCTTGAGGAAGTTTGATGCCTTTTTGCAAGGAAAACTTTTCCCTTTTAGTTTCTATTCTTCCTCTTAATACAATTTCTCTTTTGCCAATTAAAAAAAAATGAACTAAAAACTATATATATCCTCCCATAAAATAGTTGTGGCATAAAATAGTTGTGGCAACTGGCAAGTACAAGACGTATTCAAGAGCTTCTATGTAATAGTTAAGAGTCCAAGGTAACATATGGATCCAGCTCATTTACATCATTGTTTATGCTACAACTCCTACAAATGATGACACCAAATGACAAGGTATACGTAAAGAGTTATTTGAAATACTTCATAAATGCTCATCTGGATTTGTTTTCCAAATAAAATTCATGTATGGTGCTTCATTTGCCATTTAACATCAACAACTTTATACTATTAACTGAATACAGCACTACAGCCTAACCACATCATAGCACGTGTTCTTTTTATTTATTTATTTATTTTTGAACAGAAAAAGGCAAGTAGATTGAATTCATGCATGGACGATTACAAGAAAACAAACCAGGGAAGGGGAGCATTATAGAACAACTGGGCCAAAGGTCAGTTCAAGCTAAATACCACCCGCATAGTTCGGGGAGGAACCAAACTAAGAGAATGGGGGAGAAAAAAACAAAAAAATAGAAAAAAAAAAAGACACCCCCAGGAAGAAGGATTGGTAGTCTGCTATCTTGAACTCACTTTAACTGACGGCTTTATTTTTCTTCTATTATGTTTGTGAGCCCTCACCTCATCTAGTTTGAAAATAATCTATTCTATAGTGATGTCCTTCAGACTAAGTTTGAACTTCACCCAGAAGGTTGTTCAAAGCTTGATCAGCTTCATGCATTCCTCCCAAGCTACCTGATCTTTCGAAAAAATAATCTTATTCCTTTGAAGCCATATCGACCATATGGTTGCAGAGAAGCAGGTCTTCCAAAAAATGCCTTCCAAGTCTTTGAACGAACTGCCATTCCACCACTCAAAGAGATCCTTGAGCGTGTTTTGTGTGACCCAAAGCATACCCCACCATTGTAGAACCCCACACCAGGACTTCCAAGCAAAGGGGCAAGAAACCAGGAGGTGGTCCACCGACTCATTCTCTCCATCGCACAACACACAACTCAAACTAATTGACTGAGGCAATACCTTGCGCTGAGCCAAAACCACCCTGGTGGCAATGCTGTCTCTTAAAATTCTCCAATTGAAGATCTTGCATTTGGGTGGAATGGGTAAGCACCATATTGCCTCCAAATTCTCAAGAATACTAGTGCTACTATCTCCACATTGCCTAATAAAAGAGCAGACTGAGAAACAACCATTCTTCTCACCCTTCCAAACCAATTTGTCAACTTTTGGCAATGCTGCATTGGTAAGAATTGCTAGCCATTGTTCCAACTCCTAGGAGAAAAGATCCCTTTTAAATAAGGACCCCCAACTTGATCCCCCTGACCTGATCTGATTAGCAAAATAGAGAACTTTTTGCACAAAAGATTCCTTGTGTATGGCTATATTGAAAAGCCTGAAATGTGAATCTTTCAAGGCTTTTGTGTCGGCCCAGGGGTCTAGCCAAAAATGAATGTGTTTACCATCACCCACTACTAGCTGAAGATTACTCATTAGGATGTTCCTTGCTAGTTGAAGTTTAAGTTCCCCAATATCAATAATAGCCCTCCAAATTGCTGATGTTCTTGACCTGTTTACTAACCTGGGGTGTAGTGACCCGACCCGCTTTAATTTAAAAATGATTAACTATTGATTTTAGGTAAAAATTAAAACCTGATTTTGGTAAGTCATTGGATAGTAATTTGAGCTTAAACATGTTAAGACATGTTCGGTGAAGAAAATAAGGTTTCAAAAGATGTCGGGACAAAAATATGCGAAAAATGTGTGAAGAAAAGTGACATACCTTCACTATTTTGGTCATAATATTTTATACAAAATTAATTCTGGTATGAGGTTAGAACCATTGAAAAGTAGACTTCCGGGGCTTCAGTTTGAACACAAGAACGACCCTATTTGGAGTTCGAATGAAGGAGATATGCTCATTTAAAATCGGGCCAACAGTGCAGTTGCTGAGACCGATCGAGCAGTCTCAAGGCCGATCGATCAATCTGTGTCGGGCAGAAGCTATAAATTGCGGGTTTTGGGCTAGTTTGCTCATTCTTTCTTCTCTCGTCTCTCTCCAAAGTTGAGGGGTGATTTAGGATTTAGGTTTTAGAGCTCCTTGGAGCTTTCCATGTCCATTGAGGGTCGAGATCTTGCCGTTTCTTAGAGTGAGCAACAGTTGGAGAGCATGGATGTGCATTGGGAGCTTCTCCGTTGCTGCACGATTGAGGTTTTAAGGGTTTGGAGCTCGCTAGAGGTTCAATTTATGTTGGTGGAGCGTCTTAAAGATTGAATCTTTAACTATCCTTGAAGTATTGTTTGATATAAGATGAATATGTGTTTATATACATGAAAGGCATAAAAATCTATATTTTGAAAATCCTAGGTTAGGGTTTGGTGTTAAAATAAGTCTCGTCTTGTTTTTTCAAGTGATGTGGGATGGTTCTACCTTAATATTATCGTTGGAGTATAATAAATGTGATTTGAAAGGTTAGGGTTTATTCGACTTGAAAACCAAGAAAATTGAGACTTTTTGGGTTATTGGGTTTAAATGTTGAAATTGATGAATGACTTGGTAAAACATGGGTGTGGGAACCTTCACTTGGTATTTCGAAAAAGTTAGACTTTGGTTATTTTCAAACTCAAGGAAAAAATTTAGGGATTTTGGGGTCGGTGGACCTGAATGATGAAATTGGTTGGATTTTTTACGAAATTGAAACTCGATTTACTTTATAAATGTGTTCACTTCATAAATCTTTGAAATTGACGAAAATGGTGTATCGTTGGATTGAGAACTTTGAATAAAACCCATGAACTTAAAAGATGTGTAAAATGATGAATGAAATTTGAGGGTTGTGATAACCTATCGTATTTACATTCTACGAGTTAGTATGGCATATGACTATGCCGGGTGTTATAATTTTGGAATTTTTAATGTAAAATTGAAAAACACATGCAATGATATGGGTTTGATGAGGGGAACGTATGTTGGGTTGGACACGTGTTTGAGAATGTGTTTAATTATTATTAATCATGTTCATGTTGGAAAATCGTTAATGTATTTAATTTCTTGCGTGATTGCGTGTTGGCGAGAGGAACCGGGTTTTAATGGTTGGACTCAAGTTGTGATATCGGTGATTTGATGGCGTTGTGTTGGTGAGAGAAACCATTTCGAGTTGGACTTGTGCGTGTATAATGTGATTTGATAATATAAGAGAATCGATTTTGGGATCCAAGGGATCGTTTAAGTTTAGGCACGAGTTGCTCTACGGTGAAAGACCGAAAAACTACACAGATTAGGTTCTCTGCCCATTGGCTAGTGAACCGAAAAAGGACGTTAGTCGTGTCAGGGTATAGAACGTTCGGTTACTTCAAGGGCCTCGTGTGATGGGGTTGGTTGTAAGGCGAAGCAAGTCTATATGCTCATCCGGCGTTGGTTCTTATGTTTTAAACCACAAGTTGGTATAATCATGAGAAAGTATTGCTAATATGCGTGTGGGTGTGTGTGTGAGTTGTAAAACTAGAAAACCTTGATAATGGTTATGAAAATAAAAGTTTACTTGAAAGGTGGACTCGGTTTGGATTTGGAAACATTTGAAAAACGCGTGGTGTGTGTGTTGTGTACGTGCGTGTGTGCGCGTACAGGTAATAAAAACTTGAAAGAGATATATATATATATATATATATACATTGAAGTTGAAATGAAAAAAAAGCTAAATGATGATTTTGTAAGAAAAAATGGTTATGTGACGAATTTTATAAGAAAATGAAAGTAATATTTGATAACTCTATATGTTGCACGTCGCATAATCATCCTCGCATGTCATGCATATATATATTCATCGCTAGTCATTTTTTTTACGAGCCTCGACTCATTGTCTAACAATATTTCAGGTAATCATGAGAATCGAGTTATCTCCTTGAGGAGTGTGCATTAAAACCTCGTTAGGTCGTTACCTTTGAAGATTCTTGGAGCTTGTTTTAGGTTGCAGCGTTGAGAGCTTTGGTTTATTGCATTTTAGTTCGATAGTAGTTGGTTTGTAAGGCCTTAAGGTCGAGTACATTCTTTGTATGCATGTGAGGACGTTTGAGTTTGGCAGTACGTACTTTATTTCTTAAATTTTCTGCATAGATATTACAAGAGGTTACTTTTCCAAACTATTTGATGTTTAGAACCTGTGAAATTTCCTCTTTTAAAGTTTATTTCATTGATTAAAATATGTTGAATGGTACCAAAAATATCTTAAGTTTTAAAAAATAGGTTTTTGGATTGAAAAAGGGCCTGGAGTAAGACAGATCGATCAGTCTATCGATCGGTCTTTTGATGCTCTCGGTTATCTTAAGCAGGTAAGAGACCGATCGATCGGTTTTTTCATCAATCGATCGGTCTAGGCAATTTTAAAAATTTTTGGTGTTTTGTTTCAAAAGCTTGTTTTCTGGGGTTATGTTTTGCTCCTTTAAACCTTTCTTTTCCTTTAAATTAAACCCTCAGTTGGGTGTACTTGAAAAGTTTTGAACTCGTTTATTTTCGTTTTAAATCGTGTCGATTAAGGTAAGCGTTGACGGGTTTTAGTTTGTAAAACGGATTTTTTTGGAGAGGTTCATGTGGCTGGGTTTGGGACGTTACAGATTGGTATCAGAGCTAAGGTTGGAATACCTACGAACCGTGGAAATGGTTAATCCATTACGTGAGAGCTTGCATTAATGTGTGACATTCATGTATCAATGTGCTAGCATGAAATATCATGGATATAATTGACATTTGCATGCTACATAATACTTGGGTATGGGAGTTAGATCTTTGGGATGATGTGCCTTGCCCCTGGACATCTGGTCAACTAGTTTAGGGTTCGAGTTAGAAGGGCATTTGGCCGACGTCCATTCTAACAAGAAATCTAAACGAGTTACCTAGATTGGCATGTCATTCCTAGAGATTCTCCTCGGTATATGAATATGTAATTGTGTGTTGATGTGATGTGACTAAGTGATTAGTAGTGTGATAGTGTGGCTTTAGAAGGTTAAGTTGAGTTTAACTTAGTCGGGGGTTGTAATGTCTATGACATAGAAGTTATGCTTGTGGGGCTATAACGAGTTGTGGTCAGGACTTTGGTACAAATTGTGGAAGTGCGAATCGGTGGTTAATGATTGTAGTGGATGTAAGCTCGGGAGATGAGCATTGGTTGTTTAGGGTATGTTATACCCATGTGAGTTGGTGGTGACCATAGCTAGTGGTCCGTTGTGTTTCTATGTTACCAATAGCCTGACAAGTAGGTATGATGGAGCATTTGAAACCTCTGGTATGCTGTTTGTTGTGGTTGGGTATAAGGTGTGGTTTTAGGCATGCTAAGAATTATGTACGTCATGAGCCGTGCTATATCTTAAGCCGTGCTGTGTTATGAGCTGTGTGGCTCGAGGTTGGGTATAGACAGAAACATAGTGGACGGGAGCATAGTGAACGGGAGCGTAATAATCTCTGGCCCGAGGTGTGTTAGAAAGCCAGAGTTTCGACAATGTTTGGGGAATGTTCCTTACCCTACGGGGTGTTGTTGGTAGTCACAATGGTACCTTGAGGTTTTGAAGGTCTGTTTGGTGACCCTTGTGTCTTCCTCGTGGCATGGTGCTGAGTCGTGTTTCTTGATAGAAATTGAAAGCCATATGAGGAATGAGTATGTGGATTAGAGATGTTGTCGACGGATTAGTTATCAAGTGACGTGCATGTACGTATGATGAGATGCATGTCGAAGGTGATTATGCTTTGATGATCGATGGTTTGAGATTATTCGGGAAGTTCCACAAAAGTGAGGTTTGTGGCTTAAGTTACTATCTTCACGATTGGAAGACTATGTGTAGTATGAGATGTTTGATAAGTGTGAGTGCGTGAGACTGGTAGGGCCTGTGATGGATGTTATTAGTACGGTTGACCCGGTTATCTTAGGATAACGTGTCGATATGAAGAGATTCCATGAGAGGATGATGTTGGCAGTGGGTGACCAGGCGTGAGGTCTAGAGATGGTGATGTTATCTTATCCTTAAGGGGCGAGTGCTAAGACGGATCGTTTGGCCTAGAGTTGGTTGGCGAGGTTCGTTTTGTTCGTGTTGTATGTAGTTGCTCTCATGTTTGGATAGCTGTGTGTCTGTAGTACTCGTGTAGTGACATAGAAGACGGGTGTTCTCGATTGAGCGTTCTGTGTTTTCTGATGGGTGTACCAGAGCCGCGAGCTCAAGATTGTAGCATGCTTACTGCTTATCTATTTGGTTGTTGCTTATCCTTTGGGAATCGTGTTAGGGTAGCACAACTATGTGAGAAGAAGTCGTGGAAGTGGTGCGAACATGTAGTGTTGTGCCTTTGTGGGTACTTGGTGAGGGTCTTGTGGACGTGTGAGATGCGTCGTTTGGGAATAAAATAGTGAACAGTAGCCGATGTGCTTAAGTGAGATGTGAGTTTAAGAACCAAGTGTGGCAAGTGGTGTACTCACTGTGATTGGGAATCGACAACATTGGTAGTGTGATACCGAATGTCATTCTAAGGACTAGTGGTTAGCATTTTCTTAAGCCGAGTATTTAGTGGTTGCTCGAGAAGGTAGTGGTGTTGAGTAGGAGTCTCTAGTTGACTTGCGATTCCTCTAGGAGGAGAGAGGCCTTGTAGTTGGTTATCCGACGTGATTGTTTTACCATGCTGAAAGTTTAAATGCTGAGACTTTTGATTGGTTCTTGTTGAGCAATTTTTGGTAAGATTAGGATTTTTCCTCCTTGAGCCTTGTGAATTCCTTTGGGTTCTTTTGGATGTGCCTTGACCGATGTACCTTTGGGATTGTATGACTGTAGGCTTGGTTTCTCGTAGTTTTTTTAAGGGAGTGGTTTACCCTATCGTGTGAGCTCGAGCATTCGGGAGAGATTTCTTGAGATGTGTTCTGATTTGCACAGTGTGTTAGCATCCTTAGTTCTTGATTGAGTGAGATTCTTGTTGAAGTTTCGGTAACCGAGTTGTTCACGTGGTGAGTTCGTGAATATCAATTCGTATTCGTTTGATGTCTAGATTGTGTAGCTCTTGTAGAGTTGGTGTTAGTACGTTTGTGGTATCGATGTGAGTCGTAAGGAAGTTTCTTTTGAAAATCTTTCGTGATAAGGTCCGTAGAGCCAGCTTGTTTGTTTAGATTGGGGCTTGAAAGTTGTTCGTATGGAGAACGAGTTTTCTCGTAGGAATGTGTAGACTCTATGTAAGAGACGTTGAAGGACAATGTAATTTTGATGATTCTGGTGGAGTTGCGTGCAACTTAGTGTGAGTACGTGGAATTAGTAAGTGTTTAAATGAGATCAGTGAAAGGATAAAGTGAGCGTATGCGAATGGATTTTTGTGATTTTTGTGATCGGCCTTGAATATATCGAGTATCATGGTGAGTTGGGGGTAAAACGGAATGGTTAGATTACGAAAAATGATTCTTGGCTCTGCTCCTAGGTGGGAAACGTGTGAAAGGATTGAGTGATATTGGGAAGGAATTTTAGGGTTAAGTGTTAGTAGTGTTTGGCTGGAAGAATGTTAGATCAGTAGTACTTACGTAAAAGGGATGATGTGATTGTATATGCAGATGTTGGTGAACAGTGTGATCGATGACTACGGGAATTCAATGACCAATTAACTATGAAGTGTCATTGGTTCGAGGGACCGGTATATGGTTGGGTTGTATGGGAAAATATATACATGTGGAACGTTTGGTCTATGTGGCGTGTTTAGCCCTGGTGAATCTTGAAGTTTAGGTGACGGTATTAGTTTTGATGGTTGTAAGGCTAAAGTGGTGCAACGCGAGATAGTGATGTGATTTCGAGTTTGTGGTTGTCAGTTGATTGTAAGGGCTTGAACGACATTTTGGGTAAGACGTGTGTGATCCATGTGAACAATGTGTGTCAGAGTTTGGTAACGTGTGTTTGGTTTACGGGAGCAACCCTCGGTGTACGCTTGGGCGAAGCAATGAGATAGTTCGTGGTAGTTCAGAAAAAAGAGTGATGGTCTTTGCAAGCAGAGGTGGAGAATGCTTGAATTAATTTCAATGATGGGTTAATTTAGAGTTATGTGCTTGGTTGCTTGTAGGGGGTTCGCACCCAATGTGAATTATGTTTTAGAGCCTTGATGAAGTACGTTAGACTTTGATTCGGTAAAGTTGGAAGAACCATCGTGGTAGTGAGACCGTTGACACGAAGACTATAGTTGAGGATGTTTGTTCTTTGGGAGTATGTTCGTGTTGTGAAATGGTAGTCATGGGGAGATTGTTGGTGATCGATGAGGGAGCTGTTGACTCCACTCCCGGTGTTGAATTTCGAGGAAGAAATTTTTTAAGTGGGGGAGATTGTAATGACTCGACCCGCTTTAATTTAAAAAAGGAATAATTATTGATTATGGGTAAGAATTAAAACTTGATTTCGATAAGTCATTGAAGAGTAATTTGAGCTTGAACACGCATGTTAAGACATGTTCGGTGAAAAAAATAAGGTTCCAAAAGATGTCGGGACAAAAATATGCGAAAAGTGTGAGAAAAAAAGTAACATACATTCACTATTTTGGTCATAATCTTTTGTACAAAATGAATTCTGGTATGAGGTTAAAGCCATTGGAAAGTAGACTTCCAGGCTTCAGTTTGAGTACAAGAACGACCCTATTTGGAGTTAGGATGAAAGAGATATACTCGTTTAAAATTGAACCAACAGTTCAGTCATGGAAACCGATCGAGCGGTCTCAAGACCGATCGATCGGTCTGTGTTGGACATAGGCTATAAGTTACGGGTTTTGGGCTAGTTTGCTCATTCTTTCTTCTCTCCTCTCTCTCTAAAGTTGAGGGGTGATCTAGGGTTTACGTTTTAGAGCTCCTTGAAGCTTTCCATGTCCATTGAGGGTCGAGATCTTGCCATTTCTTAGAGTGAGCAATCGTTGGAGAGCATGGATTGCATTAGGAGCTTCTCCGTTGTTGCGCAATTGAGGTTTTAAGGGTTTGGAGCTCGCTAGAGGTTCGATTTATGTTGGTGGAACGTCTTAAAGGTAGGATCTTTGACTATCCTTGAAGTATTGTTTGATATAAAATGAATATTTGTGTTTATATATATGAAAGGCGTGAAAATTTATGTTTTGAAAACCCTAGGTTAGGGTTTGGTGTTAAAATAAGTTAAGTCTTGTATTTTCAAATGATGTGGGATGGTTCTACCCTAATATTACTGTTGGAGCATAATAAATGTGTGATTTGAAAGGTTAGGGTTTATTCGACTTGAAAATTAAGAAAATTGGGACTTTTGGGGTTATTGGATTTAAATGATGAAATTGATGAATGACTTGGTAAGACTTGGGTGTGGAAACCTTCAATTGGTATTTCGGGAAAATTAGAATTTGGTTATTTTCAAACTCAAGGCAAAAATTTAGGGGTTTTGGAGTCGGTGGACCCGAATGATGAAATTGGTTGATTTTTTGCGAAATTGAAACTCGATTTACTTTATAAATGTGTTCACTTCATAAATCTTTGAAATTGACAAAAATGGTGTTTCATTGGATTGAGAACTTTGAATAAAATCTATGAATTTAAAGGATGCGTAAAATGATGAATGAAATTTGAAGGTTGTGATAACCTATCGTATTTACATTCCACGAGTTAGTGTGGCATATGACTATGCCAGGTGTTAAAAATTTGGGGTTTTTAATGTAAAATCGAAAAACACATGCAATGATAAGGGTTTAATGAGAAGAACCTATGTTGGGTTGGACACGTATTTGAGAATGTGTTTAATTATTATTAATCATGATCATGTTGAGAAATTGTTAATGTATTTAATTCCTTGCGTGGGTTGCGTGTTGACGAGAGGAACCAAGTTTTAATGGTTGGACTCGACTTGTGATATGGGCGATTTGATGGCGTTGTGTTGGCGAAAGAAACCATTTCAGGTTGGACATGCGCGTGTATAATGTGATTTGATAATATAAGAGAACCGATTTGGGATCCAAGGGATCGTTTAAGTTTGGGCACGAGTTGCTCCACGGTGAAAGACCGAAAAACTGCGCAGATTGGGTTCTCTGCCCGCCAGTTAGTGAATCGGGAAAGGGCGTTAGTCATGTCGGGGTATAAAACGTTCAATTACTTCACGGGCCTCGTGTGGCCAAATTGGTTGTAATGCAAAGCAGGTCTATACGCTCGTCCAGCATTGATTCCTATGTTTTAAACCACGAGTTGGTATAATCATGAGAAAGTACTGATAATGTGTGTGTGGGTGTGTATGTGTGAGTTATAAAACTAGGAAAGCTTGATAATGGTTATGGAAATAAAGGTTTACTTGAAAGGTGGACTCGGTTTGGGTTTGAAAACATTTGGAAAACACGTGGTGTATGTCTTGTGTACACGTGCGTGTGCGTGTGCGTGTGTGCGTGTATGAGTAATAAGAACTTGAAAGGGATATATATATATATATATCTATTGAAGTTGAAATGAAAAAAAGCTAAATGATGATTTTGTAAGAAAAATTGGTTATGTGATGATTTTGTAAGAAAAATTGGTTGTGATGATTTTGTAAGAAAATGAAAGTAATATTTGATAATTCTATGTGTTGCACGTCGCATAATCACCATCTCATGTCATGCATATATATATTCATCGCTAGTCATTTTTCTACGAGCATCGCTTCATGTTGTCTAACAACATTTCAGGTAATCATGAGGATCGAGTTATGTCCTGGAGGAGTGTGCATTGAGACCTCGTTAGGTCGTTACCTTTAAAGATTCTTGGAGCTTGTTATAGGTTGTAACGTTTAGAGCTTTGGTTTATTACATTTCAATCCGATAGTAGTTGGTTTGTAAGGCCTTAAAGTCAAGAGTACATTCTTTGTATGCATGTGAGGATGTTCAGGTTTGGTTGTACACACTTTATTTCTTAAATCTTCTGCATGGATATTACAAGGGGTTACTTTTTCAAACTGTTTGATGTTTAGAACCTATGAAATTTCCTCTTTTAAATGTTATTTCTTTATTTAAAATGTGTTGAATGGTACCAAAAATATCTTAAGTTTTGAAAAACAGGTTTTCGGCTTGAAAAGGGACTTGGAGTAAGACATCGGCCTATCAATCGGTCTTTTGATGCTCTTGATTCTCTTGTGCAGGCAAGAGACTGATCGATTGGTCTTTTCATCGATCGATCGGTCTAGGCAATTTTGAAAATTTTTGGTATTTTGTTTCTAAAGTTTGGTTTCTGGGGTTGTGTTTTGCTTATTTAAACCTTTCTTTTTTTAAAAATTAAACCCTCGGTTGGATGTATTTGAAAAGTTTTGAACTCGTTGTTTGTTTTCGTTTTAAATCGTGTCGATTAAGGTAAGCGTTGGCGGGTTTTGATTTGTAAAACAGGTTTTTCTTGGGGGATTCATGTAACCGGGTTTGTGGCGTTATATGGGGAACCATTCCTTTGACTCCAAGCCATATTTGGAGCACAAAATTTTCCTCCATAGGGCATCCTTTTCAGAGCCGAATCGCCACCACCACTTGGATAATAAGGCTTGATTTTTAAGCTGGAGAGAGGCCCCACCTAATCCACCTTTGCTTCTACTGATTTGAATTTTGTTCCAGCCTACAAAATGTAGCTTCCTGACACCATCCTCTTCTTCCCATAGAAAATTTCTTTGAATTCTTTCTAACGTGTGGATGATTTGCTTAGGCATTTTAAATATGGATAGGTGGTAGGTGGATAGATTTGAGAGAGTGAATTTAATCAAAACCAATCTCCCTGCGAAGGAGAAGTACCTCCTTTTCCAATTCTTCAATTTCTTTTTAAAAGATACTACTACAGGATCCCAGGTCTTGATTCTTGTTGGGTGGGCCCCTAATGGAATGCCCAAGTATTTAAAAGGAAGAGTACCATTTTTGCAGCACAGGGACTTTGCATAATTTGAAACTCTAGTCTCATCCACTTCGATGCCACATAGCAAACTTTTGTGGAAGTTAACCTTAAGCCCTGAAACCATCTCGAAGCACTTGAGAATATTCTTAATATTTCTTAGTTCCGCTAGGTCATCTTAATAGAAAAATAGGGTGTCATCTGCACAAGGCTCCATAACTCATAAGAACTATATTTTGGTGATGGGAAAGTTAAGAGGAGATGTGCCTTGCGTTTTTGCCAACATATATGGGATGTGTTCTAAACTTGATAGAAAATCTCTATGGGATAATCTGCTTGCTCTCAAATCAAGATCCTCAGTCCCTTGGTGTATTTGGGGGGACTTTAATGAAACCCTCAGGATTGGTGAGAGAGAGGGTGCCACAAGAATTACAAAAAGTATGAAGTCGTTTAGGAACTTTGTTGATAGTATGGAGCTTAAGGACCTGCCAATGATTGGTAGGAATTTTACCTGGTCTAACATGCAAAGGGATGAGAAGCTTCGCAGGCTGGATAGGTTCTTAGCGTCTAGAGAGCTTCAAGCCCTCTATGGTTGGAAACATTGGGGATTGCTTAGGCTTCTATCTAACCATCGTCCAATCCTCCTGGGCTAGATGCCCTTGACTGGGGTCCCAGGCCTTTTCGATTCTTTGATTCATGGCTAAGCTCTCCATCCCTCCACAAACTGATCAAAGATAGTGGAACAAACACCCATACCAGGGTGGGTAAGTCACACCATCATGCTGAAATTTAAAAACATCAAGCAATCTATTAGGAACTGGAAGAAGGATGAGACCCAAGATCAACATGCTTCACTTCAACACATCTCCTCAGCACTAAAAAAGCTTGAAGACATTGCTGAAAGCAGAACCGTATCAGAAGCAAAAAGGTCCTAAAGAATCAATCTAAAAGGGAGGCTATGGGAGGTCCTAGCTAAAGAAGAGGCAACTTGGAGACAAAAGACTAGAATTTCATGGCTAAAAGAAGGGGACTTAAATACCAGGTTTTTCTATATGTCAGCTAAGAAGAGGTTCCTAAGAAACTCTATCAATCAGGTTGCCGTTGACAACAATATTCTCACCAACCTAGATGAGGTAAAAGAAGCAATTGCAAATCACTTCTCTAGTCTTTTCTGTGATCTTTTTCAGTCAGACCAAGCATCCAAGAGCCTTTTGTCAAATCTATCTCTAAGAGTAAAGCAGAGCTGCTAGAAAGGGAATTCCTAGAAGAGATCGGGGCTGCGGTAGCTAACTGTATTGGGGGCAAAGCCCCTGGCCCGGATGCCTTTAATTTTACCTTCATTAAGAAGTTTTGGAACTTGTTAAAACCAGACATGCTCAAATTCATGAAGGAATTTCACAAGAATGGGAGACTAACATAAGGGTTGAATGTTACCTTTATTGCCCTCATCCCCAAAAGTGACAATCCCCAGGGCCTCAATGAGTATCGACCCATAAGTTAGGTGAATTCTGCTTACAAAATTTTGGCCAAAGTTTTGGCAAGAAGATTGAAGAAGGTCATGTATGATATCATCGATGAAAGGCAATCATCTTTTGTGCAGGGCAGACATGGGTCTACCCAAGCCCCTAACATTCCATGTTAAAAGTTTAATGGTCATTGGTGTTAGATATATATTGTGTTAGTATTATTATTATATATATATTATCTAGTGTGTGTGCGTATATGGATGTAGTGGCGTTGCCTAACTTTATTATAAATAAGAGTCTTATCTATTCTTTTGGGTACGGCTTTCTATTATTTCTTAACATAGTATCAGAGCCACCGTAAAACCCTAGCCTCTACGAAACCTCCACGAAACCCTAACCCTTCCCTGTGTCACCAGCCACCAACCACGAAACCCTTCCCTGTGCCACCAGCTAACCAGCCACGAAACCCTTCCCTGTGCCACCAGCCACAGCCACGCCACAGTCCACTCCGACCACCGAAACGCTAACCACAGTCCTCGCCGACCACTTTCGAACCCCGACAGCCACGCCATTGCACCCTAAACCACCCACAGCCACGCATCGCACCCTAAAACCCTAGCCAGACACTCCAGCAAGGTTCGCCGCTCACTGTCGCACACCCAGCAAGACTCGTCGGTCCTCGTCGCCTCTCTAGCGAGGCTCTACGCCTCTTGTCGACTTCTCAACGAGGCTCACAGCCTTTCGTCACACCACCTCTGGCGCCGAAACCCACCAAAACCACCACCTCTTGCGCCGACACCACCAAACCAGTGCACAGTCATCGCCAATAGCCACAGACGTCGCCGACACCTATTGCCGCCATCCTATCAGTCGCCGAAATCCACCAAAAACCCACTAAACAGTCACCAAAGTCGCCAATCGTGTTCCAAAAATAGTTTTCGACCATTTAAACAATCACTGAAAACCTAGCGAAGTCACCGAAAAAGTCGTCGAAACAGTCACCGGCCGCCAGAACAGTCGCACCGATCTCAGCAGTTTTGAGGGTCTCAGAGACGGGTGTTTGAATCAATGGAAATAGTTTGAAGGTATGTTTGGTGGTCCATTTATGATTATTTAAGGTTGTAAGTTGCGTGTGGTTCTTTGTTATTTGGTAGATTGTGATGTCAACTGAGAGTTCAACAAGGGTTGGGGACTCTCAAATAAGTGGTGAAAGACGGATTGGTAAAACTCCAATGAGTACTGATAGACAAGGAATCACAGATGTGTTTTCGTCCTCCACACGACTAGTGGATTCGAGATTAACCGGACCACAAACATATATGTTATGGAAGAAGAAGGTCTTGCTCACAATTGAAGGCATGGAAAATGAGGATTACTTGTTCAACGATCCTCCTGAGAAAGATTCTGATGAATACAAACGGTGGAAAAGGGATGATGCTCGACTGCTTAGTAAGATGTTGAACTCAATGGAGCCATCCATTGAAGTTTTGGTGGCTAATGCCATTACTGTTTGAGAGGTGTGGACTATCCTCGAGGAGACCTTTGCTTCGACTAATGATTTGTCGAGACTGTATGATGTGATGCAAAGTATCTTCAGGATACAGTAGGGAGAGCGGCCTTTTTCAGATTATTTCACAGAGTTCAAGATATTGGCTGATGAGTATGATCGTCTGGTACCGTTCACCAATCGATACGAGATTTTTAGAGAGCATAGGATGTAGTTCTTGGTTGTTTGCTTCTTAGCCGGGGTGAACCAGCAACTTGACTCCGCACGTTCACAGATCTTGGTTGGGTCCGATATTCCATCTTTATCTGAGATCTTCAGAAGGATGAACAGAGCCATCAGTAAAGATGAATCTCGGGTTACTACGACTAACCAAGGTAATCATACAGCTTTAGGTGCCTTTTGTGGTGGTGGTCGTGATAGCTTTCATGGTCGAGATCGTGATGGAGGCCGTAGTGATGGCAACCGAGATAGAGGCCGTGATGGAGGACGCGATAGAGGCCGCAGTGAACGTGACACCAGATCCTGCTACTATTGTGGAGAGCAGGGACATGCACAGAGCTCGTGTTGAAAGCTGCATGGACATCCTACATCCTCAGTAGCCAATGCCGTGGCCGAGTATGATGCTCCTCCCCCTTCTTCTGAGCGGAGGACTATAGACATGACGCAGGAAGAATATGATCAGTTCATTCAGATGCAGATTGAGAACACAGCTGATACTCAATCCGCCACAGTTATAGGTAATCCAGCTGCCTGTATGGCCACTCCCAGATCATGGGTGATAGATTCGGATGCTTCTACCCATATGACCCACTCCACAAGTACTCTTTCATCTTATCAGTTGATCTCTTAACACAGTGGGGGTGATGGTTGCCAATGGAGGAACGTTGGAGGTGAAAGGGCATGAAGTAGCTTCTTTATCTCCATCAATTACACTCTTTGATATTTTACATACTCTTGCTAATCCGTTTAACTTACTATCTGTCAGTCGTATTACCAGGGATCTGAACTGCTCAATAACTTTCTTTCCTGATTATTGTATTTTTTAAGATCTAGCTTCGAGGAGTACTATCAGTAGAGGATGGGTGGTAGGTG
>JAOTRH010016506.1:0-22570 GCA_034768845.1 Heliamphora exappendiculata | reverse complement strand
CTCAAAAAAGCTAAGGGAGTTGAGGAATACGTGCTCGATGTAGGGGGACTCTTCCTGTTCCCAGATGCAAAATTGTCGAAAAAGTTCAACATGCCAGACATGGAAAAATTTAACGAAATCGGAGATCCCAGAATTCATCTTCGAATGTACGTCGATACCTTGTCGCCAATGGGGATTGATGACTAGTTGAAGGCTCAACTCTTTCACCGATCTCTTTTTGGGGCAGCCTAAAAATAATTTCTCTCTCTTGATGTAGCCAAAACCAGAACTTGGGAAGATATCGCAACAATTTTTATCAGCCAATATAGTTATAATGTCCAACTGGATGTTACTACCCGAGAGCACAAAAAAACCCGACAGGAGAACATGAAATCTTTTGTGGACTTCCTGACCCGATGGAGGGGTAAGGCCGCTAAGATGACAAATCGACCTTCAAAAAATGAGCAAGTAAGGATGGTGGTGAAAAACCTGCAGTCTCCGTTAAAACGTTACTTGATCACGCAGCCACTCTCCACATTCGAGCAATTATTCAACACTGGGGTCCAGATAGAGGATGCTATCCAGCCTGGGAATATTGAAAAAGCCGAGCCTAGCCAAAAACCACCAAGAAGAACCTTCCCTACAACCAATCAAAATCAATCCGCTACTCGCTCGGGCGAGGTGAACCTTCTGAATCCTTCTACCCATCCGACGAATAACCTTCAGCAGTCATACAATGGCCAACAGCAACAAAAGCCAATGAGGGTCTTCACTCCCCTCAATATTTCTTTATCCACCGCCCTGAATCGACTCGTCGAGAAGGGGCTCATCAAGCCATTGGACCCTATGCCTATTCCTGATCAACTTCCTCCAAGGTACAATGTCTCCTAATACTGCGCCTTCCACCAAGGCCACGGGCACTTAACTGATAAGTGTTTGAGACTCCGACACGAGATCCAAAACCTTATTGAAAACAAAGTGATTCCTCCTCCATCAGCAACCCCATTGCCAAATCATGCTAGGCAGGCTGGGGTCAATTGTGTGACTTTGGGACAGTCTGAAGACTCGAGTCAGTTTATTTGTTCAGCACACCTACCGTGCCCGTCTGTTCCACCTATCAAGGATTCGATAAGTTGGTCATTCATGATGATCAGAGGTAGCCGAGATAGAATGGAAGAATGGAACGATAATGCCTGGGAATAATATCGACCCATGATCCAAGTTTACCAACACGAGGAAGAGGAACACGACGAGGTGGATGATTGGCCGTTGGACTATCCCACTAGGCCTTATGGGTTTGGCCATGTACTCGATAGAATCACCCTCCCCCAACTTTTTGAAGAAGAGGTACACGTTAATGACATGCAATCCTATTGGCTGGTAAGGATTGTGTTGAAATCTGATGGGGCCGAGTGGGTCGACTTTTGGGCTACTCAAGAGCAGCAGATAGATTTTATTGAGGAAGGCATCTGGGAGGAAATTGACAACACATGGGCTATCGAAGATGATGGGAAAAGAAGGGAAAGGGCATACCTTAGTAACTTAAATGACTTGTGGGCATTCGAAAGCCCTCCGCACTTAAACAAAGTGAGACAGACTGATAATGTCATCCCCAGCTTATGGGACCCTGAAGATGGCGTGGAGCACCTTACCCGAAGTGGAAGACATTTTAAGCCAGCTCAGCTAGAGAGGGGACAACCAAGTGGAAAAGAGAAAGAGACAGAGCAAGAACAGGAGGATGATGCTGTATTGAGA
Source organism: Heliamphora exappendiculata (assembly GCA_034768845.1). Taxonomy (NCBI): domain Eukaryota; kingdom Viridiplantae; phylum Streptophyta; class Magnoliopsida; order Ericales; family Sarraceniaceae; genus Heliamphora; species Heliamphora exappendiculata. The sequence continues at coordinate 20,836 of JAOTRH010016506.1, read as the reverse complement.
CAATTGAAAAAGACACAGGCCAACATCAGTATCTGAGGCTTGTTGATGGCTTCGCACAAACACAGATAAGTTATTTTGAAAATGTTGAATAAGGCTAGTGTCCTGATAGATGCAACCCACGAGCAGCTTATTGGGCTTATTCTGCCAATCGCCAACCAAAAGTCATTTCCTTTTCTGATAAGGATTTGCCCACTGAAGGAAAAAGTCACAACAAGCCGTCTGCTTTGAATGTCATCGTCAAGTGCCTAGAAAAGTGGGTCCTGGTGACCCTTATTAATAATGGATCTGCTTTAAATGTCTGTCAGTAGAGAACAACCGTCTGCTTAGGGATGGGGTTCGACCAGTTCACTCCCTGCAATCAAGGAGTGCGAGCCTATGACAACACAAGAAGGGATGTACTGGGATTGGTGTCATTCGCCATTTTAGTGGGACCTTTGGAAACGTCAGTAGAGTTTCACGTACTAGACGTCCCAGCTTTCTTCAATCTGCTGTTGGGCAGGCCGTAGCTACATGACCCGAATGTTCAGGCGGTACCCTCTACCTTTCACCAAAGACTGAAATTGATAAAAGATGGGGCAGTTTTGACCATTCATGGAGAGGACAACATTCACCCTCCGAAAGGAGGAGAGGGCACAACTATGTTAGAAGTCTAACATAGTGAAGATGATGTGTTGCTCAGTGGTTTTCGATTTGATGAAGTACAGGGTGTTTAAACGCTGATGAATGAGGAAGAAAGATATGTCAACCTGAAGGCTGTAACCATGATGAGAAAAATGTCCTTCTTCCCCGGTATGGGTTTGGGACGTAAACTGCAAGGAATCCTGGAACCCATTCAGGTATTGCCAACTTCGCATTATTTTGGCCTTGGGTATGAACCGACAAAAGAAGAACTGGAAGGACTTAGAAGGAAATAAAAGACCAATTATTCTGAAATGCTCAATGGATACTTCATCAAAGAAGGGGAGAATTTCCCGTATTGTGGCTTTCTAGAACCGTGGATTAACGAAGAAACCAATCAAAAACTTCATGGGTTGGAGATCTTTTTCAGCCACCAGTTGTCCGACACAGAGGAGGAAGAAACAATGGAAGGAGAAAAGAAAGGAAAGAAGGTTCAAAAAATGGATTGGTCTAACAAACTCGACGGTACCGACCTGGGAATGCTGTTCCACGAGAAGATGACTCAACTGCACATAACTGAATCGGACTGTTACATGATAAGTTTCAGCACACCGGCCGACTGTACTCGGCTCATTGTTGGTATTGCCACAAAGAAAGTAAAGAACTGGATCGTCGAGTCTGATGATGTGCACTTTGTCTGTCTCGAGTATGGGATAGGCTCTGAGTCTGTAATCGAAGGCACATCTATTGGTGCTCCAATTTCTTCTTTTTCTATCGAGTTTGTAATCCCTGCTATTTTTGATGAAATAAACAAAATTTTCGGTTACTCTGCTTTGTTTGATTTATTTCATACACTTTCTGACGATTTTGAATTCGATGGGGATATCCCTGAAGAAATAAAACTTTTAATAAAGAAAAGAAAAAAAAATGCGTGCCCAACAAATAATTGAAGAAATTTTGTCAGTAAATTTGGGTAATGAAAATAATTCGCAAAATGTTCAAATTAGTTCTTCTTTATCCTTAGCTGAACAAGAACAATTAATAACTTTATTAAAAGAATTCAAAGATGTGTTTGCATGGTCTTATGAAGATATGTCCAGAATTGATCCCGACATCGTCTAGCACTATATCCCTCTATACCCCGATGTTAAATCGGTCAAACAAAAATTAAGACGCATCCGACCAGAATGGGCTATGAAAATCAAAGAAGAAGTTTCCAAACAGATCAACGCTGAATTCCTAATGGTAACTGAGTATTCGAAGTGGGTAGCCAATAAAGTGTCAGTTTTAAAGAAGGACGGTCGTATCCGGGTATGCGTGGATTTCCAGGATCTCAACAAGATGATTTCTCATTGCCACACATCGATGTCTTGGTGGACAGTACAGCGGGACATGCTTTTCTATCATTCATGGACGATTTTTCTGGGTACAACTAGATTCTAATGGGTCCTGAAGATGGAGAAAAGATGACATTCACTACGCCTTGGGGCACCTATTGTTATCGCGTGTTGCTATTCGGTCTAAAGAATGCAGGGGCAACCTATCAAAGGGCTACCACTACTTTACTACATGACATGATACACAAGGAGGTCGAAATGTACGTGGATGATATGATAGTTAAGTCTAAGGATCGGGATGACCACATCATAGCACTGCGAAAGTTCTTTGAAAGAATTTAAAAGTACAGGATGCGGCTCAACCTGCAAAAGTGTGCCTTCGGAGTCACTTCCGAAAAGATGCTTAGATTCATGATCACTCAAAGAGGCATTGAAGTCGATCCTTCAAAGATTAAAGCAATTTTGGAAATGCCTCATCCAAGGACCGAGCGAGAAGTTAGGGGTTTTCTGGGAAAGATCCAATTTATCAGCCACTTCATCACAAAATTGACTACTACCTGCGAGCCGTTTTTCCGTCTATTGAAGAAAGGAGTTAAATTTGAATTGCATCAGAAATGCCAAGACGCCTTTGATGCCGTACGATAGTACCTACAAAATCCCCATGTTCTAGCTCCTCCCAAACTTGACAGACCGCTAATCCTCTATTTGTCAGTGACTGATTCAGCCATGGGATGCATGCTTGCACAAGAAGGTGAAACTGGAGTCAAAAAGGTCGTCTACTACTTAAGCAAAAAGATGACCGGGTCAGAAATACGATATACGCCATTAGAGAAGACGTGTTGAGCCTTGGTTTGGGCTTCTCGAAAACTAAGGCACTACATGTTATCTTTCACAGTAAACATCATTTCTCGGATGGATCCGTTGAAGTATCTGTTCAAAAAATCGGCACTAATAGGAAGGCTGGCCCGATAATTGCTGCTATTATCCAAGTTTGATCTCTAATATGTCACCCGGAAGTCAGTCAAGGGCAGAGTATTGGTAGAATTTTTGGCCGACCAACCAGTTGAAGGGGATGAAGACACGGAATTCCAGTTTCCCGACGAACAGCTAATGAAAGTTGGGGATGATAAATGGACTCTATATTTTGATGGTGCATCTAATCAATATGGCTATGGAATAGGAGTACTTCTTGTCACCCCCGATGATTCACATGTTCCGATGTCCCTAAAACTAAATTTTAAAGTCACCAATAATAAGGATAAATATGAAGCATGTTTAGTAGGATTGGAGGTAGCCTTAAAACTAGGGGCAAGGAAACTAGAAGTCATCGGAGACTCAGCACTGGTAGTTTCGCAAGCAAGAGGAGAATGGAAGGTCGGGGATTTAACCTTAATTCTCTATCATCAAGAACTGGAGAAGCTGATACCGTACTTCGAATCAGTAATCTTTACCCATGTTCTGAGACTACAGAACAAGTTCGCCGATGCACTGGCCACCCTAGCATCCATGATTGACATACCACCCGGAGTGCGAATGAGACCTCTGATAATAGAGTAGAATAAAAATCCGGCATACGAAATGACAGCTACTATTGAAGAAAGCACTAACGGCCTTCCATGGTACTCTGACATTCAGAACTTCATAGAGAAAAGAGAATATCCCAAGTTTGCCAGTAAAAAGGATAAAAGGGAAATACGACGACTATCTGCGCAATTTGTCATTTGTGGTGGTAGACTGTACAATGAGGACATTCTGGGGTCAACAAGCTGTGTGTAAACACTGAAGAGGGCCAAGAGCTAATGAAAGAAATACACGTAGGAGTCTGTGGGCTACACATGAGTGGGAATATGTTAGCCAAGAAGATCCAATGACAATGATACTTTTGGATGACAATGGAGATGAATTGTATACAGTTTGTGCGGAGGTGCCATAAGTGTCAGATTCACGCAAACGTCATGCACGTTCTCCCATCTCAGCTGTACAACCTAACGTCACCATGGCCATTTTCAGTATGGGGCATCGATGTGATTGGCAGAGTAACACCAAAGGCATCTAATGGACACGAGTTTATCTTAGTAGCAATTGATTATTTCACCAAGTGGGTAGAAGCTACTTCCTACTCAGCGTTGAAAGCCTCCCATGTTACCAAATTTATCAAGCAAAATATCATTTATCGGTACGGAGTCCCTCATGAGGTCATCTCGGATAATGGCTCACATTTCCAAGGAAAACTCTTGGACCTTTTCAAGGAATACCGGATAGTGGTTCACAAGTCCTCACCATATCGACCGCAAACCAACGGAGCAGTCGAGGCAGCAAACAAGAACATCAAGAAAATTCTGCAAAAGACAATTAACTCGCACAAAGATTGGCCAGAGCATCTACCATTTGCACTCTAGGGGTACCGAACGTTGATCGGAACTTCAACCGAAACTACGCCATACTCTTTTGTGTATGAGATGGAAGTTGTCCTTCCCATTGAGGCGGAAGTCCTTTCGCTAAGGGTAATGGCCGACGCCAGTATTTCAGAAGAAGAATGGCAGAGGAACCGAATAGAAGAGTTGCTTTTGTTTGATGAAAGAAGACTGCAAGCCCTATTTCATGTACAAGGTTACCAAAGGAGGATAGCTCGGGCATTCAATAAGAAGGTCAAGACTCGGGACCTCAGAGAAAGAGATTTGGTTCTTAAAAAAATCAGAGCTCTCATCTCCGACCCAAGAGGCAAGTTCAAGCCAAACTAGTCCGGACCGTTTCTTATCAAAGCCATCATGACCGGTGGTGCAGTCATTATCATGGATCTGGACAGCAATGTATTCTCCATCCTAGTAAACCTCGACCAACTTAAAAAGTACTATCTCTGAGGTAGAAATAAATATAAAATAAAAGCTCGCTGAGTTGAAAATCGAAAAGGCGACTCAGAAAAAATTAGAGCAGCCCGCAAGGCCGAAAACCCGAAAGTGCGACCTTGAAAAAACTCAAGGCACTACAAAAGGAGAGTACTAATACCCGAGTGAAAACCAAGCTCGAACTACGTTATGGCATGATTCCATCTTTTTGGGATACGTAGGCAGCTTCCTTTAAAAGAGTCCGACCGCTTTCTTTGTCATTGACCATCTTGAATCTGAATAAAATCAATGCAAATTAATCCCTGAATTTTTAATAATAAAATTATTAAAATTTTAGATAAATTTAAACCATCTTAAACATAAAGTGGGAATTTGTCATTATTTTGATCAGAATTACAAAGTTTTGAATAAAATGGGAGGGCACACAAGTCCCAAACTCTACCAAAAAAAAAAAAGAAAATGCTATGAAATTTTTCAAAATAAAGCAGAGATCCTCAAACTCTTCTCCTTTTCGTTGCTTGTTTCTCCTCTTCTCTATCTTTCTTTTCCCTATCTTGTGTCAACCATGTATTGTATTCAGCAGAAAGATTGGGACACTGCAACTCGTGCATCTCCATCAATGAGCGAGATGGCCAGGCATCCCGATACTTTGCTAGGAAAGGAGCCCGTAGTGTATAGGAAAACAAACGGCCTCGAATACCGGGAAATATGATCTGACTTCGCCCGAACTGCCACATAATCCTATGAGGGTTAGAACAGTAAGAGAAAATCTTTACAGTATGACAGAAAAGTTGAAGCGAAGGAAGATGTTAAGCTCACTTGGAGAAGTAAAGGGCTGCTAGCAAAGGTGGTGGTCTCACCACGGTGAACAGCATCCAAGCCTAGCATTGTTGCGGCCAGAACCAGGGGCACAAAGTCCTTCCCCGTCCACATTTGGCCAGTAATGTCAACCATGGCACAACTAACCCGCCTAACAAAAGAGACAAGAAGATACAAGCATTGAGGCAGAAGCAAAGTGCGTAATGACGACGCAGCTGACAGTCGATATCGTTGAGGTCACATTAGGATGAAACCTCTCAATAAGCCACGGGATGTCAAGACAGTCGCCCGAGGTTAGAAGAGAAGCCTCCATCCTGGAAAGGTCACAAAATTGCATCACTTGCTGCCGAACCAAGAGAAAAGGGGTAGGAACGACGACATAACCCTGGGGAGACAAGTCCAAAATGGCAGCAAACTCCTCAAGAGTGGGGTAGAGTTCTTCGAGGCCAAATTGAAAGACGTGGGACTGTGGATCCCATAGTTGAACGGCAGCCTTCAACAACGGTTCGTCAATCTGCACAGCTATGAGATGAAATAAAGAGTTGATTCCAAAAGAAGCGAAGTTCAGACACTCGATGTGGGAGAATGCCTCAATCCATGAAGAGAGTGGGGTAGCCATTTGAGTGAAAGCAACAAAAAAGGGGAGCCTCCAGGGCTGAGTTTATAGGGCAGAAAAGGCGAGAAACCAAAAAGTTGGTAAAAGTCACATCCATCTTGGCGGCCGCCACCTTATACTTGGCGACCGCCAACTTGGAAAAGCATAGTACAATGACATCATCGCTTTGACCAGGCGGCCGCCAGGTTGAAGGTGGCGACCGCCATGTTGAAAGCGTTCTATAGAAGCGGCCGTCGTGATGAAATATGAAGGGAATATTCAATTAGCAGTTTTTGTGGCTTGTGTAAAGTGTTGACATTTGTATTATACATACAAGACAATTTGAGCAGCAAAGAAGAGAAAATCACATAACATAGGAACATAAAATAGTAAAATGGCACGAAGGCCTAAAAATGTAGTACAGTGTATCAGAATATAAACTGGGGCACCCAGGCCCATAAAAAAATAATAAAGGCTAGGGGAAAAGAGCTCTCTCTCTCAAAGACGCCTCGGGCGGACTCAACGGGAGGGGCCAGCCTCCTCCGAGCTGTCATCCTCAAAGAGCCGGTCAAAGTCATCACCATCATCGCTATCTAAAGAGGAAATAACTCTGGATCACCTCCGAGCAGATGAGACCGACCCCCTGAAACGGGCTCGAGAAGACCCCCGGGAACCACAGTCTCTAACCGGGGCTGGGGCAAGAGGCCCAACAGGGGCCTGTGGAGGCACAACACCGACAACCGGAGTTGGAGGCTGTTAAAAGAAAAGAAAGACTCAGAACAAGAATAAAAGGCAGGAAAATGTAGGAAAACAAAAAAGGAACACATGAGCTACTTACAACGGCTACTGGCGTGAAAGCAATGCCGGTCGCCCGCATCGAGGCGTCCATATGCAGGACCATCACTTTCAAGCCGGTGACCATCAGCATCGTCCGGTCCACCCATACCTGATTAAACTATAGGAGGAAGAAGAGGAAGTTAGCTAGACAAATGAAGCAGAAAACGAAAGGAAGGAATAAGGAAAAGGAAATACCTAGCCAATCTCTACTCTGAACTCAGAAACTGGCGGGACTGGAACAAGAAGGGAGAGAGGGAAGCCATAGGCCACGGTCTAAATCTCCCAATGGATCTCTGGACCTATCACTCCTCCAACTCCAGCTCCGGGGGTAGCAACTCCGGTAGCTCCAGTAGCAGCGGCAGCTCCCACTCCAGCATCAGCACCAGCATCAGCAACCTCTGGTGCATGTCCTCTCCTGCTACCGCCAGGACCAGCTGGGCCAGGACCTGGGGGGCCCATCAAGTGTGCCCGTGCCCAGGCTGTGTAATCCCCCTCCGCTACCAGTAGCTCTGACACGAGAGTCCCTATCGTCTTCAGCAGCAAGTCGACGCGGCCTATATGATCAGTCCGGCGCATGCAGGCTAGAGGAACCACCAGTATCCTGAAGTGATCAAGGCCGAGTGACTGACGGACCACTCGCTCGCCAAGATAATACTCCCTCCAAATGGGCCCTTCAGTAGGATCCGCCTGAAGGCGATATCCCACTGTGCATCAAATCTGCGCCGGCCCGATCCTTAGCTCCTCGCCAGACATCCCAGTGAACCTGCAGTAATTCAAAGAATAGTGCAAAAAGACAATAATAAGCAGTGCTTATAGTACAATATGGTGGCTGGTGTACAGAATACAATGATTAGTGTGTAGAATAAAAGCATACAGTGCAAGTGAGCAGCCACAAATAAAGATGCAATGCGGTAGACACAGTAAAATGATACCTGGTCGGGGGTCAGCCAGTACAGTGAGACTCGAAAATGGTCTTTGTTCTTCCCTCCAGCCTTCTTCCCCTTTAGCCCACAGGACCACCGGGCTGCTCAGGGAATAACCAAAGGGTCTGCTGCGGAGTTCGCCGGGACATGAAGCCCGAGGAACTCGTAAGTCCACAATTGCAATAAAGAATGCGTCAATCAGTAAATAATGAATAACAGAAGAATAGAAATGAATGAAAGAATACAAAAACTAAATCATACCTCCCAAACCCTCCAGTATCCCCCAATGCTAAGCACATGAGGGAACCGGGTCAGCGTTCGCATGAATCCATAAAGGGTGGCCAAAGCAGCTCCTCCCCAGTCGAATGAGGCAACCTAGTCCAAACGAGCAAGGGCGCCAAGGTAATGAAGATGAATGGTATTCTCCTTGTTCAAAAACAAGGAGGTACTAAACATATACATCAAAATGCCCTGGGCGACCCACTCGAAGTGGCGGGGCCCAAAGCAGTGAAAGTGGCGAAAACGCTCGAAGAACCAAGTATATCGAACCCGGTCTCTATCCATCTGAGTGGGAACGGCTCCGAGGAAATACAGCAGCACATCAGTAGAGCGGCCGATGGTCAAATCAAACAGAATGGGCGCTCCTCCAACCCGTATACTGGTTATCAGTGCAAAGTCGAGAGGCGTCAGTGTAGCCTCAAAGGTGGTAAAATGGAAGGTATTGGTGGTATCCCACCACCGCTCAGCCAAGGCCGTCAGCTAGACCCGGTCGTTACTCATCCTACCCAGCAGGGGTAGGAATCGAGCAAAGCCGGAGGCATCAATAATGACCTGGTTAGGAGCAGGGAGGGCGTCATACCACTCCAATACCTCTCCGGAGGCATAACCTCTGAAACCTCTAACATAGCGGCCAGCCTGAGAAGAAGAAAACAAGTAGAAGATATATAAAAAAATAGATCAAACAAAGCGAAGTGCAAAAAATGTCAGAAAGCAAACCCTAGGTTCATGTGTAAGTGATGACCCTTCAGTTCTTTTTTTCAAAAAGCCCTAGAAAAAGACTAGGCACCCTAACCTTAGGTTCGTGTGTATGTGACGACTCTTCGGTTCTTTCAAGTCCTAATAAAATCAGGCAAATTCTCCTACCCTAGGTTCGTGTGTAAGTGACGACCCTTCGGTTCTTTCATTCAAAAAGTCTTAGGAAAAGACTAGGCACCCTAACCCTAGGTTCGTGTGTATGTGACTACCCTTCGGCTCTTTCAAGCCCTGATAAATCAGGCAAATTCTCCTACCCTAGGTTCGTGTGTAAGTGACGACCATTCGGTTCTTTCATTCAAAAAGTCCTAGGAAAAGACTACGCACCATAACCCTAGGTTCGTGTGTATGTGACGACCATTCGGTTCTTTCAAGCCCTGATAAATCAGGAAAATCCTCCAACCGTAGGTTTGTGTGTAAATGACGACTCTTCGGTTCTTTCAAGCCTTGATAAATCAGGTAAATCCTCCTACCCTAGGTTCGTGTTTATGTGACGACCCCTCGGTTCTTTCAGAAGTCCTAGAAAAAGACAATGCACCCTAACTCTAGGTTCGTGTGTATGTGACGACCCTCCAGTTCTTTCAAACTTTAGAAAAAGACTAGGAACCCTGAGCCCTGGTACGCCAGGCAGATTTCTATATTTTGTGTTAAAATAAAAATAAATAAATAAATAAATAATAATAATAATAATAATAATAATAATAATAAACTTCTTCCCTTCAAAACTTTTATGTCTCTAAATTCCTTATTTCGTGGGTATTTTTCAGAATATTTGTGCGATTATTTTTCTCCGATAAATTTAATTTTAAGCCATAATCAGACTTTTAATTATTTTTATCTCACATCTTATCTAGAATTTTCAGCTCTTAACTTGACCTATTAATTCACGATTTTCCTTCGATAAATTTAATTTTAAGCCGTAACTAGGTTTTTAATTATTTTTATCTCGCATCTTGTCCCGAATTTTCAGATCTTAACTCGATCTATTAATTCACGATTTTCTTCCGATAAATCTAAATTTAAGTCATAAATTTGGCTTTTAATTATTTTTATCCCGCTTCCATCCCGAAATTGTGAGGTCTTAACTCAACCGATCAATTCTTGATTGTTTTTTCGGTTAAGATAATTTCTTGGATCTTAACTCGATCCTTTTAATTATTTTATCCAATCGAGTTCTTAGATCTTAACTCGATATTTGACTTGTTTGCACTCCCTTTAGATCTTAACTCGATTTTTAGAATTTGTTCAATTATACCAGCATTTGCATCTATATTATTTTGAATCACATTTTTCATCTTTGCATTTTGTCCCAAGAACTACATTTTGATCTGATCCCTAGGAAAAGGAGTACGCAGGCAATTCGATGAAAGTTCGAGTACAACCAACATCATACGTATGCTTGTGTGTTTGTGACCTAAGATTGATGGATCAGTCAAATAGTGGTTGTCTTTGAATCTTTCATATAACTTGTATTACGCGTTGCTATATGAGTCATATCAAAGAGGGACAACTGTAGACACCCCGATTTGATCCCACCCAATCTTAGGTGAATCCGATGATGAAAACATGTAAAACAAGTGCTTCAGTTCGATCCCCGGGAAGTGATCCAAGCTCGGTACTTGAACCTTAACCATCAAAAACCTTCAAAATCAGTAACTTGTTGTCCAAGCAATTCCCAAACATGGCGACCACCAACTTCATTATGGCGACCGTCAATAGAACCTTGTGGAACCTTTTCCTACATGACGACCCCCAGCTCAAATTGTGGCGGCTGCCAACTCTAAATGGCCTTTAAAAACGTGGCAACATCTCATTGGTTGAAGAATTCTATAAATACCGTACCCTAGCGTACGTTTTCAATACAAATTTTGGATGAGAGAGACTCTGCCGATATACCGAGCGATTCCGATGCCCGACACTAAAACCCTGCCAATATACCAAGTCCCGAATCTCTAATACCTACATTGAAGCCTACATTGTTTGGATCACCACCCGAGGATTGGACAATTGGAGCTCATTCTACTGACTTGAGGATTGCCCGGCAACCTAGGTACCTCGTTTGGATCCCCGAAGCTTCTAGCTCCACTTTCTACCCATTTGGAGTGGTCGGGTTTAATTTGGTCAATTCATTTTAATTACGTTCTCACATCACTTATGTAGTTGTTATATTCTTACATCGCTTTAAATTCTAGTTTTAGTTTACTTAACCTACCCATTTCGTTTAGTTACCTTCATTATTAAGCTTATTACCAATTGTTAAATCATTAAATAGTGCTAATATTTATTTTAACAATTACAATTTATCAATGTTGTTAATTGTCATAATTTAAGCACTTACATGATAAATGGTTATAATAGTCAATATTATACTTATTTAATTCGAAAGTCTCATTTTTTTCATTTACTTTCTTTTATGTTAATTCAACGTTCTACACTTCATTTTCTTTCTTTGGTGTTTTAGTGTTTAATTTTTATTTATTTATTTAATCTAGATTCTTATTTTCATAGCATTCTATTTCATTTTCTTGTAATGTAGTTTATTATTAATAGTTCATTTCTTTTCTTTTAGCTTGATGTTCCATTTCTAGTTAGTACATTTCATTTTCATTTCTTTTTCTTTCTTTCTTAATGTTAGTTTAAACTTCTTTCACTAGTATTAATTTAATTTTCTTTTGTTAGCTTTTTATTTTTTATTTTATTTTCTTTTTCTTTTAACAGTAGTATAATTTTTCTTTCTAGTATTTCATTTTATTTTTTATTATTAGCTTCATTTTCATAAAATGTTTTTTTTTTTTTTTATAACTTTATTTTCTTATTTTTAGTACTTATCTTATCCTTTTTTTTTCTTTCTTTTATTAAACCTAAAAAATCACAAAAAGACTTTTAAGTTAATTTTCACTTTTAAATAGCATAATAATTTTCTTTTATCATAATAGTTAAAACTCATTTATCATTTTTATGTCACTTCTCTCTTTTATTTTTTCTTCTTTTCCTTTAATTCTCTTTTTATAAATATAAAATGTCAATAATCAAAATTTTCTTTTATTTTTCAAAGCATTCCTTTGTTAATTTAATCTTTCTTCTATAATATTTCTCTTTTTTTTTCTTTTATTAACTACAAAAAGTACAAAATCATAAAAATATCTTTTAATTTTCTTTTAATAAATTTTTTTGTATGTATCTCTCATTTTCTACCTAACTTATCTTCTTACCTAATTTGTTTTGGTATTTATTTTGGTCATTTTTATTAAAATCATGCGTTTAGCTTACTTTTTTATTTACGATCCATGTTTAGATAATTTTAGCAATTTTAGCATTTTATTCCTTTAACCAAGTCATGTTAATTTCGATTGCTTAAACAATATTGCATGCGGGATTGTTCAATGTATCATTTAGTTAGAAATTGCATGCCTTAGGATTTATATTTTTTTTAACATTTATTAATTTTGGGGTATTATGTACATATTTTATGTATTTTTTATACTTGATTTTGAATGTTCTCTCTTTATCTCTATTTTTTTTATTTGCATAAATTTAAAAAATTCTATTAAAAAACTAATGATGATTAGTAGAGGCCAATCTTACGGTTCGGCGAACGGGGTGCCTAACACCTTTCTCGATTCGTACATTAACCCCCGGACCCCCTTTCTCTGGTTAAACGCTTTTAAGATCAGTTAGCCATTTTTGTTTTTCTTAGTTTTTCTCAAAAACTAAGTGGCGACTCTATTTTCAATAAAAGGAGATTTTCAAAAGTTAATTTTCAAGGTGTTAAAATATTTTTCAAAACATCTTTGAATTTTTTCATTTTTAACCTCCAAATCCCAACGCCACACTAGGTGACTAGGAAATAATCATTTTTTCCTGCGGGATAACTCCACAGATTTCTGGTGCCGTTTTTTTCGGATATCATTCTAATAATGGAAAGCAGATAATAAATCAGATATCTATGCACTCACACTAGTTTTGCTAATGATGTTGTCAAACTTATTTTTCAAGTGACGCGTAAAAATCAGCTGGAATGGATGCATCTTGGTGCCTTATTTTCCCTCTTATGTTATACTCATGAACATGAATATATTTTGAGCATATGAACTAGTAAGCTCTGGAACATGTTGTAAAGGTTCTGGCTTAGTTTTTGGTGAAACTAATAAAATATGAAATTTTATATGCGGAAAAAGAGGATACAAATTGTAATGAGGCCTCAGGTGATTTTTTAACTCACTGGCCGGTCATGGACGCCGTTCGTAGAAATGGGTCGTGACACATCATAACGAGTTTGATCTACGAGGTCTGGTTTGTATTTGGTTTGTGCTTCCCCAATGGGCCCAACCTAGTGAACCAAGTCCTGATTCGGCCGAATCATATATTTTTTTATCGGTAGTCCCCTATTCTCGGTCACTATTCCTGGTGGTCGCCATCGACTACTTTACCAAATGGGTGGAGGCTGAGCCCCTTGCTAAGATTACTGAATGAAACATCACCTAATTTGTGTGGAAGAATATCGTTTGCCGCTATGGGATCCCAAGAATCCTGGTCACAAACAACGACAAACAATTTGACAATAAGAAGTTTAGAAAATTTTGCGAAGACATTAGTATTCGGCTACATTTATCTTTTTCTGCTCACCTGCAATCAAATGGCCAAGTAGAAGTCACTAACAGAACTCTACTCAGGATGTTGAAGTCTAAATTGAAAAAATCTAAGGGGCTATGGTTAGAGGAGCTCTCAAACGTGCTGTGGGCATATAGAACTACCACTCGTACACCCATAGGGGCTACCCCCTTACGTCCTAGTATTCGGTCATGAGGCAGTAATCCCAGTGGAGATACGATTGACCAGCGCTAGAGTGGAACACATCGACCAAAAGTAAAATGATCAAGAACTCAAGGTAGATCTAAACTTGATAGAAGAAATCTGAGAACACGCAGCGATCAGAACAGTAATATACCAAGAAAGGATGCGTAAATACTACAATTCCCTTGTGGAAGGAAGGAGCTTCAGACTAGGAGATCTGGTGCTCATAAAAGTGGTCTTGGCCACAAAGAACCCCTCGGAGGGCAAGTTAGGGGCCAATTGGAAGGGGCCCTACGTGGTCAAATTCTCGTGCGGTAGAGGACCATACAGACTCCAAACTATGCAAGGAAAAGATTTGAGTCACCCTTGGAATGCAGAGCACCTACGGAGGTACTATCCATAGGTAGAGGAGAATTTAAATGTTGAATTTTATTTTATGAAATTTGCAATGTATGCGGATGAATCTAATAAGAGCTTATAATGAAATTTATTCCCCATGGTGTGTTTTCTCACCATTATTTCAACAAGAAAATCCCAAGTTCACTGCAAGATTAAACATGAGGACAAATCACGAGATGATCCGCCTCCAATATGAAAAGCCTGGACCTAAAGGTCATAGGGCAAGGCGGATCACAAAATGATCAGTCTCTAACACAGAGAGCCCAGACCTAAGGGTCATAGGGCAAGGTAGATCACGATATAATCAACCTCCAACACAAAGAGCTTAGACCTAAGGGTCATAGGGCAAGGCATATCACGAGATGATCAGCGAACACGAAGAGCCTGGACTTAAAGGTTAGACGGCAAGACAGATCACGAGATGATCAGCCTCCAACACGAAGAGCCTGGAACTAAGGGTTAGAGGGCAAGGAAAATCACAAGATGATCAGCCTCCAACACGAAAAGGTTGGACCTAAGGGTTAGAGGGCAAGGCATATCACGAGATGATCAGCGAACACGAAGAGCCTGGACTTAAAGGTTAGACGGCAAGACAGATCATGAGATGATCAGCCTCCAACACGAAGAGCCTGGACCTAAGGGTTAAAGGGAAAGGCAAATCACGAGATGATCAGCCTCTAACACGAAAAGGCTGGACCTAAGGGTCAGAGGGCAAAGCAAATCACGAGATGATCAGCCTCCAACAAGAAGAGCCTAGACCCAAAGGTCAGAGGACAAGGTAGATCACAAGATGATCAGCCTCTAACAAGAAGAGTCTGGACCTAAGAGTTAAAGGGCAAGGCAGATCACGAGATGATCAGCCTCCAACATGAAGAGCTAGGACTTAAGGGTCAGAGGATAAGACAAATCACGAGATGATCAGCCTCCAGCATGAAGAGCCTAGACCTAAGGGTCAGAGGACAAGGTAGATCACGATATGATCAGCTTCCAACATAAAAAGGTTGGACCTAAAGGTCATAAGCAAGGCAAGAAGAGCTTGGACCTAAGGGTCAAAAGGCAAGGCAGATCACGAGATGATCAGCCAATACGAAGAGTCTGGACTTAAAGGTTAGACAGCAAGACAGATCATGAGATGATCAGCCTCCAACATGAAGACCCTGGACCTAAGGGTCAGAGGGCAAGGCAAATCACGAGATGATCAGCCTCCAACAAGAAGAGCCTGGACCTAAAGGTCAGAGGGCAAGGTAGATCACAAGATGATCAGCCTTTAACAAGAAGAGTCTGGACCTAAGAGTCAAAGGGCAAGGCAGATCACGAGATTATCAGCCTCTAACATGAAGAGTTAGGACCTAAGGGTCAGAGTGCAAGGCAAATCACGAGATGATCAGCCACCAGCATGAAGAACCTAGACCTAAGGGTCAGAGGACAAGGTAGATCACGATATGATCAGCTTCCAACATAAAGAGGTTGGACCTAAAGGTCATAAGCAAGGCAAGAAGAGCTTGGACTTAAGGGTCAAAAGGCAAGGCAGATCACGAGATGATCAACCTCCAACATAAAGAGCCTATACCTAAGGGTCAGAAGGCAAGGCAGATCACAAAATGATCAACCTCCAACACGGAGAGTTTGGACCTAAGGGTCAAAGGGAATGGTTGATCATAAGATGATCTGCCTCTACTACGAAGAGCCAGGACATAAGTGTGCAAAAAGTAGTTACCCACTATCAAACAGAAATTGATATACGAAGAAGGAAGGGGAGCACAAGCATACAAGATCAACATCTTTACTACCACACAAAGAAAAAACACTTGAACAATGAGGCAACAATTAGAAGTAATCATTCATGGTATATCGACAGGTAAAATGAAAATGAGAAAAATGTTCAATCCCAGTCTATAAGCCAAAAAATTCCTCACGTCAAAAGCAATTCCCAACACCGAGAAAAAATCTTCCAACCTCAAGTGCGTATAAGAATGTTTTCAAACAGAAACCACAAAAATAGACATATCTAATTGTTTTTCAAGTAAAGACAAGGAGAAGCAAGTAAAGCAGCTAGGGCCTCTAAGCACCACCATCTTTAGTATGATCAGTTGGGCGCATCGAATCCGAAACAACAGAAGGGACAGTGTTGCCATCGTCGACCCTAGGCGAGTCGGCCACCGTCGAGGCATCATCCTCCTCAAGCTGGATCATGGAGAAGTCTTGATTAAGAAAGACAATCTAAGCTTGTCTACGGAACGCCTCAAAGTCGAAGTCCCACTGCTCATCGAGAATGACCTTTCCATCCATCGAGTCCATGTACCCAGTGATGTGCTGGTTGATGATCTGTTTGAACTCACCAGAATCCTTGAATTCTTGGATGATCCCGATCTTCCCTCGAGCATTGATGAACTCCTGCCCTTGGCATTTGTGCACCAGATCAACAATGATGGCTTGCTTGAACTTCAGCTCCGCTAACATCTCCTTCTTCTCTTTGGTCAGCTCACTCATGGCACTTTGCAGCCTCTCAAGATCGGCTTTCAACATTTTGTTCTCATGCTACAGGGGCTCCATCTGTTCCTTCACCAGCTTCATCTACTGTCTTGCGATTATCAATCTCTTCTCAACAGCCTTCCATGTGTTGTGGTATTCAGCCATCCTGACCACGGCATGGTGACCCAGGGCCACAACTTAAAAAAAGAACGAAGAGGATTACAAGAGAAAAAGAAACATGTTTCTTACAGTCACATACATGAGCTGAGCAGATGAAAAGGAAGATAAATCCGTACTCACCTTCACCATCTCCTGATGAAAACAGTCTCCAACAACGTAAGGAAACAGTGCATGCATGGCTTATTGATCAGTGGGAGGAATGGAACTTTCAATCACCTTACGCCCAAACTCTCCCTTCATAAATATAGATAGCCTAGCCGTGTCTTGGGCAGAGGGGAGGGACGAGGGGATCTGCTTTGGCTCTACACTCGAACTCGGCAGGCTATCTTTTGAGTTGCCGCATAGCCCTTTCTCAGAATGTTTAGCTTCACTGGGCGGGTTCCCAGCCGGCTGATCAGATGTCTTCACCACCTTTTCTACCTCTTTCCCTTTCTACCTTTGCGTAGAAATTCTAGGGCGCTTGGCGAAAAGGGCCCCAAAACTGCCGGCTCCCTCAGCAGCCTTCTTCTCCTTTAACTCTTTCAGCCTTCTATGAACTTCCTTATCTACTTTACCCATCTTCCTTGAAAAGCACATAGGCTGGTCAGCGAGCGCTAAAGAAAAATGCAGTCCAGTAAAGATGAGGAAAAAAGCAATGTAAGTCACCTGACATCTCAAACACCTTCTTAAGCTCCTCTAAGCGAAATAAATCTGAGACATCAAAAGTAGGTTCAAGTCCAATAAGATACTCACTAAGACTATCCAAGGTGACCAGGGTAGCCCAAGCCTTGTCCTCATGTGCATGAGCAAGATCCACCATCCTCTTCCTTTCTTTAGAAATTTTTGAATTTCTAGCACGACCTAGACATAGACCCCACTAAAGTGAGTGATGGTTCAGCTAGAAATATGGGGCATGTAACAGGAATGAAAGCAAAAGTGTACTAACCATCTTTGGGAGGCTCCGCCCAGATTCGTTAGACCCTTGGAGTGGCTTCATCCATTACCTCACAGGGCTGGAACTCTCAATCATCCCCAGAGAAGAACAAGAAGTGGCTCTTCGGGTGTTTGTTTGAGGAAGGTAAGCCAGTGACCAGACCCCGTTTGTCACGGCCCTGGAGGCCCATGCATCTGCAGAGGTGCTCTACTGGCTTGTAGCATCAGAACAACTCTTGGAGGGTCAGACGCTTCTCCCGAGACCATGTATGTGCCAAAGGACCACACTCCCAATCAAGATCCTCCAAGCATTGGGAACCAACTGACTAGGGGAAATCCCTAGAAAATAAAGGAGTTCCCTCGCGAGAGAAGGAAGGAGAAAGCGAAGTCCTGCGTGAAAAGCTCCCTCAAAGAAATAAAACTCCCCCTCTAAATCTGAGCAAGCACGCTCATTAAGCGGAGGTACTCTAAGAGAGGTCATGTTAGGAATTTAAAATTGAGCCTGAATGCGTTCCAAGTCATGGCTCTCAATGGTGGAGGTGATGTCGGCGGCAGTGAAGAGAACGTGGAAACGCCCCACTTGCATGTGTGGGTGTTGCAAGACGGTGTCTCGTTAGGCTTGCTCGGAAGCCAACGCTTCCAAATAAGCTGTTTTGTTAGCAGAATAAGGTCTAGAAGTGAAGGCCCCCTCACGACTAAAGGCTCCTCGAAGCCCTCCATAGATGAACTCTCGTCGACTAAATGGAATTAAGGGATGGGAACAGAGTGATGAAGGGGAGCAGAGATAAGTGGTTTTGGGCATGGGATGCAGGCGAGTGAAGGGTTACGAATCTCAGGTAAAAGTGGGTCGAGAGGTGCAGAATTAGAGGACGAATTCCCACCCAGGTTTGGGAGATTACCAGGTACAACTTCAAGAAAAGAGGACTCCACCTCCTCCGAAGAACTGAACAATACTATTTATCTCTTATCCCCAAACATAAATGATCAAGGGTTAAACGTATCGAAACCCTAACAACTCAAACAAATAGAAACCCTAGGAACCCTTAAGAGGAGGATTACGAACAGGGAACCTAAAATTGTTCTTATAGAAAATGAAGAGTGAAAGGAAGAAAGAATTACCCGGGTATAGGAATGCAAGTGTGGAAAGCTTTGATGTAAACGGCGGTCTCAAATCCCTCTCGAAGTGTAGCTAAAGGGAGAATAATGGTTTCCCCCTTTTTTACTCACAATTCAAAACCTGAGAGACGGTTTGGATGATGGACGAAGGAGATTGATCCCAATTTTGGTTAATCTACGACTGGGGAAGCTCCTGCGAAAATGGGGACTTGGGACCAGGGAGCATCGAACACGCGACACATGGCGGTTGGGGTACATCTGGGGGAAAACAGCTATGGGCGGCCAATCGACTCATTGGGAAACTCAGTAATCGATTGCTTAGAGTAAATGAGCCGCCGTCGTGACGCCAAGGGTCAAGCGGAGTACTCAGAGACGTTTGACAAACCACGCCTGGCTCCAAAGGGTCCTAATTTGCACCAGATTAACTCCCAAACCAAGACTGTATTCTCACCCAGTTCCATTGATCAGGGAACAGTGACCGAGAATAGGGGATTACTGATGGGAAAATATATGATTCGGCCGAGTCATGACTTGGTTCACTGGGTTGGGCCCATTGGGGAAACACAACCCGAATACAGACCTGACCTCATAGGTCAAACTCGTTCGGGTGTCTCCAAATGATCAGGAGGAACAAGTATAGCCACTAATCAGTCTATCGCAAGTCTTGGTTGATCAGCTGGGTAGGTCACCCAGGATCGCGCATGTTCGTCACCGAGTGTGGAATTTCCTAGGAATCCTCAAAGATTAGGCGTAACAACCTTCATGTGGTCCATTGGTCACATGTCCTCATCGCTGTATAAGAAGGCCACAAATGGATAACGCTTGTATGCTCTGAATGTCATTTTCTAATGGTTTCTATTTACCTTATGGCTTACTCTATCGGAAACTTAATTTTACTGTTAGAGAGATTGTGCTGGAATTCTCTCCAGCACCTCTTCTAACGGTTGTTTACCTTTTTCAGGTCCTTGAAGTATCGTGGAGATTCACCCCTAGATTGAACACTAACAAAATATTTAGAAAATTATAATTATGTTAAAAAACAACAGTAAAAAGATGTCACCATTCACTTTTTTTTATACAAATGTGATTTGTTACGATATTTAACTAAGTAAATTTTTACATAAATAATATATATACTGCTCGATTGGCAACTAGTTTAAAAGTTAGTTTTTTATTTTTTTTGCGTTTTTAGCTAAAAAGTTAGATTGAGTTCAAAGTAGGTTGTTTAGTAGATTAGCTTTTAAGTTAGCTTTTTTTAAGTTGATTGTTTGGGTAAAAAGTTAATTTTGTTCTTCTTGTTCAAAGTTGACGATTTTATATTTCTATATATTTGATATTAATAATTATATATAGTTGATAGTAGTGGTAAATAAGTTGTGAATAAGGTGTATTATTGTATTTTAAAAGTGATGAGAGTTTGAATAGAATATTCTAAAAATTTGTGTATTGATTTGACTTTTAACTTTTTAACTTTTTTTTTTTTTGGTCAAATATACAAACTTGACTTTTTGGCATTTTTAACTAGAAAGGCAAAAATCAAAATTATCAATCAAAGCTTAATACTAAAAAAAAAAATTACATTTTAGATCTAAAAAGAATTTGACTGCACCCGTCAATAATCAAATTAACTTAATTTATTATATAAATAATGTATATATAATATATTAAAAATAATAAAATAAACAATTCTGAGGATCAAAATGGTTTAATTTGAGCCCAATAAATGGTGATTGGACCGATCCAATTATGAATGAGCTGGAGAGAAGATGTATCTATTATTCTGCAGTGCTCCTATTTAATGATTCGATTTAGCAGGTTATTAAATAATTTATAGTTAAAATTAATGTTAGCCCAAGTGCTTCTTTAATTAATTTTGATAATTTTAATAATTCATTTCTTACAAATAAATGTCTTTAAATTGGATAATATTTATTATTTCCAAAATGAAAGTGTTAA
>JAOTRH010016495.1:0-22571 GCA_034768845.1 Heliamphora exappendiculata | reverse complement strand
TATATTTATTGGGAATTGATTTTCATACTCTACTTTTATCTAAACTAGCGATACAAGCACATGCAGGGAGAAATTTTTAATAAAAATAAAAATAAATAAATATTTAATTAGTTCTTTATTTGAAAGTTGCAAAAACAAATTTATAACACCATAATGTGGCTTAAATGGGTTATGAGTTAATATGGATAACAATATTATCATTATTTTATATATTTATTGATAATTTATTATATTATTTTTCTAATACTATATATATATATATATAGCCTTACTAGCCTTAGTGTTTTGTAGAAGAGAATATATGTGAAAAAGAAAGTAAAAAGTGATAGATGTGTGAGATAAAAGAAAGAAGAAAAATTTTAGGAATATGCGAGATGAAAAATATAAGAGTTTTGAGTTTTCTAACAAGAGATCTGCTATAATATTATTTTTATTATTTTGTTATTATTTTATGGGTATGTATGCAATTTCGGTTCGTAACTCGTTTAAATTCTCTTAGTGGACGTGAACATGACGAAATGCTTAGAAAACTCTTGGGTTATATCTTGAAACTGATACACTCCGTTTGAACCATCATATAGAGAGGAATGTCAATTTTAAGGTAGTCTCCAACACGTCTTACAATCTCACAAGAAACATTTTTTCACACTTCATTATTTTTTGTATTGTATTATTTTGAATAGATTAAATTTTAATATTATTTTATTTCTAAAAAATAGAGATTTAAATTTTTGTCCTAGCAACGTGATGCGTGTGAAATTCAAAAAAATATAAAAATAATATAGTAATACACCAAAATTCGTCTTATTTTTTTCACTTTTATCTACAACTGTGTGAGAAAGAACGTGTGCAATAATTTTCGATTTCTGTTTGAGAGAGAAACATAAGAGAGAAGATATAATTATGAAACTACATTTAAAATTTAAAATTTCAACTATTACAGAGGTATGTTTAAAAAACAAAATGTTTGGTTGAGTTCAAGAAAACTAAATATTTGAGTTTTCTTTTTAATAATATATAGAAGATAGATACGTTTCAATTTTTACAAAAATATACTTCGCAATATGTTTATACCTTTTACCAACTAAACAGGTTTAGAAACTGGAAAAATAAAAAATAAACTAAAAAATAAAAAAATCTTTAAAAACAAAAAAAAAATGTCCAAAAAACGCCGTTAGCGTTTTAGAGGAGGCTTAATAAGTTTTAAAACTTTTTTTTTTATTTCAAACTGGGTCTATACATATCTTTTTTATGGACTTGGGCCCTATTTGGGCTGCTGAAACTTATTTAACAGTATTGTATTTTGAGGTGCTCAAAATATAAACGGTGGTGCTTTAAAAACAAGTAGAAGAACTGTCCGACAAACTACCCAAACAGGCCAATGTTTGTTTTTATTACATTTTTTTGTTTTTCCTCTCCATTTTTTGTATTAATTGCCACCAAGGTTAATATGTATAATTATCGGTCAAATGCCACTTTTATCGTTGTACTAACGGTTTAGAACTCTTTTTAACCTAGTTAATTTTTAATTTGATTGAAATTAAAATTATAACAAATCATATATGAAACCAATAAGAGATAAAAGTGTTAGGAAAGAATCAAGAAGGAGAACGCAACACAAGGTTACATGGTTCATCAATGAAGGTTACGTTTACTACTGCAGCAAAATTTTACTATGACGAAAATAATGAGGTTACGTTGAAATTTTGGAATTGCCCTAAGATGCTCGCCTCTGCGACCTAGCCAACTCACCACGTAGTTTGATCCGTAAATGTGTGGCTCGATGTACAATACATATCAAGTTCTACACAGCTTAAGAGACTTAATTGGGCTGACAACTAATTCAATATTATTTTAAGAAAACCAGTGAGATTTTAAACTCTTAGGACATGATTGATTGACATGATTAGATATAAAATTAAATTATATATTTCATGGGATTATGCTTTTTTTTTAATTCAACAAGTGGTGAGAGGATTATGCATCCATTGGATAACTAATCCTACAAAATGTGGGATATGTAATACTTAAAAAATATGATATTAATAATCTATTCATTACTAGACACATGAGACTACTTATCAAATAAGATTATATATTTCCTCATTATTAATCTAATCAATCATACATTGACTTAACGAGCAAAGCATTATATTTTGAAATTGAATGTTAACCATTTATGGTAAATGAAATAATTTTTTATCACTTGAAAGTGCAAATTAAGGGTGGTTACTTAATATACATAAATAATCTCTTCGCCTAATAAAGTATCATAAGGAGAGCCATTACACCTTATTTTTTTAAAAAAGAAAACAAGGCCCACACCCAATGATAATAGGTCCAAAAAAAGATTATACTATAGTAATTTTAAAAATGGGCAACATTTGATATATATCAAAAGTAAGTGTACGTGTATCAAGTGTTAAAAAATAATTTCACATTACCTAGGAATGTGATGGTGGATAAAAATCATGGGCCTATAACCCAGTCCAAAACAAACTGCTCCAATACCCAAAGAAGCTTGGACCACCAATTGTTTGGGCCATATGAGTTCGGCCCACCAAACAGGCAGCGCACAATTACTCAGGCCCAAGTCGACCACTAGCAAACGGATAAGTCAAAAGGATCCTCCACCCTGATATAGGTTTATCGGGAATGAAGGACCTGGATCTTGAAGCAATAAGAATTGCTTTAGGATAAGGCAAAATCCAAAGAGGCAGAATCCCAAGAGGATTCACCCTTCCTGATCTATGATCCCATATATAAAGGGAGGCACCCCATACCCCCAAGTACACAATTTTAAGCCAAGTTCTTGCCTAGAAATCTCCATGAGAGAAATCTAACTTGAACGTCGAAATTTTTTTCGGTCAAACCAGGCCGGAAGGCACTAACGGTGTTTTTGGTGTTGCAGGAGTTCGGCGACGGAGTAAGGAGTCTTCAATGAGTTCGAAAACGATGAGTTTGGTGAATATTCTATTCGAGGTCTTCAAGTTTAGGCTAATTCATTTGATTCTGATTGTGCCGAACTAGTCTTCAGTTTGTAACACGCACAATTTAGCGTCGTCTGTGGAAACGACAATCTTGAACTGATGGAATCATAAGTCAGACTCCGACTGGATTCACTAGAAACCGTATCAGGGGCAAGAAGAAATCCCCCAAAGATCTATACCAATTGTTCCAGATAGGCCAAGGGCCCCCAAAATCCCTTCAGATGTTCGAAGGCATAGGGATGATACCTCCCACAATGGGTGATAGTTGCGCTACTCAACCACAAGATCTATAGGAGAAAGACCTTCTACCCCATCTCAAGAGACAGAGGAAGACTAGAAGAGAGATTGGCCAGGCGAGACAGGATTATTAATAGCCTCGAAGAGAGAATGGAGCAGCGTGATAGAGAAATTGACGAGCTCAGACCACTGATCCAGAGGTAGGATGCTCGAAGGGAACCACGCGTAAAGAAAAGAGAAAGTCCCGAGCAAAAAGAAACCAAACAAAGCCCAGAATTCTACAGCTTAAGTCACCCCCAGAGGCGGAGGCGCAAAGAACCTGAAATAAGCCTAAGGTGTTCCAGGCGAACTAACACCATTAAAACAGAATCTGTTCAGCCAAACCAAGAAAGAGTGGCTCGAGCCGAACTGGACCCCAATCAAGACCTACAACTGTAGTTGAAAAGAAAGATGGATTCTAGGATGCAACATAGTAGTGGCCGAACATTCCAAGACGTAGCAAGAAGGGCGCTCGAATAAATCTCGGTGTCACCATTGGCCGAAGTCATTGAGAATACAAATCCCCCACGTAAGTTCTCTCTGCCAAAATTTGAGATGTATGATGGAAAGACAGACCCTGTGAGTCATATTCGCCAATATAGACAGGCAATGGCACTCTGGAGTGGGAATGATGCACTCCTTTACCGCATGTTCCCATCCAGTCTGGCGGAGACAACCCTCAGTTGGTTCCATAAGTTTCCACCACAGTCTATAATAAGTTGGCAGCAACTGACTGAGTCTTTTACTGCTCGGTCCATAACCAACAGTAAATAGCCGAAGAGTTTTGACACACAACTGACCCTACGAAAGAGTGATGGAGAAACAATTTGAGAGTATGCTTGGCATTACTGGGAGACCTACAACGAGATTGAGGACTGCAGTAAACAACTTGTTGTAGCATCTTTCAAAATCGGGCTACCTCCTCAGAGTCATTTGAGACAATCCCTCACCAAGAAAGCCGTCTCCACAATGTCTGAACTAATGGTGAAAATAGAGTAGCATGCAAAGGTGAAAAAAGACATAAGCCATGCCGAACAAAGTGTGGCGTCAGTCAAGCAACCTGAGAGGAAGGAAAAGGGGCAACAAGACCAGAAGATCATAAAGGAATCTCAAGAGAAGAAGAAGTCAGTAGCTTACCAGGCATTACAAACAGTATTCAAAGAACCCTGCATAAGCTCTTGGACCAGATCAAGGACAATCCTTATTTCCAGTGGCCGCCAAAAATGATGGGGGATCTGAACAGACGTGATAAAAAATAAAAGTGTCACTATCACCGAGATCATGGCCATCTGACTAGAGAATGCAGAACTTACAAAAAGCACTTAGAGAACTTGGTACAAGCAGAGCACCTACTTGAATTCATTGACGTCGAAAAGACTACTTGTGAAGGAAGAAGCCGTGAACAGGACCAGAAGCCCGAACAAAGAGATGCTCCACTTGGCGTGGTAAATATGATCCATGGCATAGTTGAGCTGATCACCCGATCAATTGTTCGGCACCAAACCAGAACCATTGCACATGCTATGAAGGTGGATGAGGGTAAGCGTCGAAAGACAGAAGAGGATTTCGGTCAAAACCAGCCAAAAGATATTAGCTTCTCAAAGGAAGACCTTGAAAGAATACGCCGACCCCACAATGATGCCTTGGTACTAATGCTGCGCATCGCTAATTACGATGTAATGCGAGTACTAGTAGACTAGGGCAGTTCGGTGGATATCATGTACTACTGCCTGTTTCAGAAGTTGGGGCTAAAGGACTCAACGCTCAAAAGATGCATGACACCCCTGATCGGCATTGGCACAGACCTAGTATAGCAAGTTGGAAGGATTATTGTACCAGTAAAAGCAGGACTTGCGACGGTAAACACTGAATTTCTTATTGTAAACCAGCCATCTACTTATAATGCTATCATAGGAAAGACGTAGATCTATAGCTTGGGAACAGTACTCTCAACCTACCAACAGTCCCTAAAGTTCCAAAAGGGCAAAGAAGTAATTGAAATTAGAGGAGATCAACTTACAGCAAGACAGTGTTTCCTAGCAACGATGAAGTGCCAAGAATAATACCCAGAGGTGAAAACTATAGAGGTATAGGGTGACCCAACAATCCACGACTATAGACGAACATCTGAAGAGAAGGTGGTGGAGGACCTGAAGAAAGTCACGATCAGCCTAGAAGATTCAGATCAATTTTTCTTGCTCGGAACCAACATGACCGAACAAGAAGAATCCGAATTGATGATGTTCCTAAGAGAGAAAAGAGAAGTGTTTGCATGGACACCATACGAGATGCCCGGAATAGATCCCGAAGTGATTTGCCACCGGTTGAATGTGGACCCCCAAAGGAAGCCAGTAATGCAAAAGTCGAGAAAATCAGCACCACATCATACAGAAGCAGTGGTAGAGGAAGTTCAAAGATTAAAGAAGACAGGGGCCATCAAAGAAATTCACTACTCGACCTGGTTGGCAAATACTATCGTGGTCAAGAAAAAGGATGAAAAGTGGCGAGTCTGCGTTGACTTCACTGATCTAAACAAGGCATGCCCCAAGGACTGCTTCCCTCTGCCACGAATTGATCAACTCGTTGACTCAACAGCAGGGCATGAAAGAATGAGTTTCATAAACGCATACAGAGTATACCACCAGATAACCATGTATCCACCGGACATGAAAAATACAACGTTTATTACTCCTCGGGAAATCTACTGCTATAAGGTGATGTCATTCGAACTAAAGAATGCTGGTGCTACTTATCAAAGACTTGCAACGAAGATGTTCGGTGACCTAATCGGCAAGACCATGAAGTTCTACATCGATGACATGGTCATAAATAATAAACACACGAACAGACATCTTGAAGACCTAAGGAAAACTTTTGAAATCCTTAAAGCTTACAAACTAAGGCTCAACGCTACGAAGTGCGACTTTGGAGTAAGCTCTGGGAAGTTCCTGGGCTTCCTAGTTACTCATAGAGGAATAGAGGTAAACCCTGAGCAGATCTCAGCCATACAGAGCCTAAAAAGCCCACAGAACATGAAAGAAGTCTAAAGGTTGATAGGGATGGCTGCAGCACTCAACCACTTCATTAGCCGAGCATCTGATCGGTGCTATCCGTTCTTCAAAGCAATGAAGGGAGCCAATCAGTTCGCTTGGAATGAAGATAGCGAGAAAGCTCTCAATGAGCTGAAACACTATCTCTCTTCCCCACCACAGCTAACAGTGCCGAACAGTGGTGAGACACTGTTCTTATACCATGCGGTATTTAGCCGAGCTGTCAGCGCAGTTCTCTTGAGGATAGAACATAAGATTCAAAAACCAATCTACTACGTGAGCAAGGTTCTTCTTAACCTATAAACAAGGTATCTGCCATTAGAGAAGCTGGCACTGGCCTTGGTCATCACATCTCGCAAGCTCATCCACTACTTTAGAGCACATCCAATCAATGTAATCACCGAACACCCTCTTCAAGCATTACTTTGAAAAGCTGACTTTTCAAGGAGAATAGCTAAGTGGGCTGTGAAACTGAAGGAACACGACATCACTTTTTGCCCAAGGACGGCCATAAAAGAGCAAGTACTGGCCGACTTCATCGCTGAATTCATCTAGGAGGAATGTTCGACGAACACTGGGGGGCAGGTTACCAAGCCAATAACTCCAGAAGATACGGATTCCAAAAATACCCTGAGGCTCTACGTGGGTGGTTCTTCATGCAACAAAGGAGCAAGAGCATGAATTGTACTATATAGCCCCGATGGAATCCTCATAGAGAGAGCTGCTCGGCTTGACTTCCAAGCCACGAACATTGAAGCAGAATACAAAGCCCTCTTAGCCGGACTTCGAGATATCAAAGACCTAAAAGCCCGAAGAGTCAAGATATTTTGTGACTCACAGTTGGTCGTGAATCAATTTAAGGGAGAATACACAGCCAGGGATGACAAAATGCAGGCATACGTTTGGCTGGCACAACAACTAGTCAAGGGCATCCCAAGCTGCGAAATCACCCAGATCTCATCAAAAGAAAATAGCCATGCTGATTCTCTAACATGCCTCGCATCAGCTGTAAGCTCTAAGGAAAGAATGGTGACTTCAATGGAAGTACTACAACAACCAAGTATAGCAAGCACCAAGGAGGGGCAGGTCCACTGCTCATAGTTAGGTCCTAGCTAGATGGACCCCCTAAAGAACTAGTTGGTAAAGGACGAACTCCCGGTCGATCAAAAAGAAGCTCGGGTTATAAGGAAAAAGGCAGCCAGGTTCTGGGTATCTAGTTCGTGAGATCTGCATAAGAAATCCTTCACTGGGCCCTACCTATTCTGTGTGCATTCGAACAAAGTCCAAGACCTCTTTTTCAAAATACATGAAGGAATTTGTGGCAGCCATACTGGAGGGAAGTCTTTAGCTCACCAAGTAATTTCCCAGGGCTATTGGAGGCCCTATATGCAGAAATACGAGGAGCAATATGTGCAAAAGTGTGAAAAATGCCAAAAGTTTTGCCCAAACGTCCATACTCCAGCCGAAGATCTCTCTCCACTCACTAGCCCATGGCCCTTTGCTCAATGGGGTTTGACATAGTAGGCCCTTTCTCAAGGGCCACAAGTAACAAAAAATACCTCATCGTAGCCACAGACTACTTTACTAAGTGGGTGGAGGTTGAACCATTGGCCAATATCAGAGATGTTGATGTAAAAAAGTTCACATAGCATAACATAATTACTCGGTTCAGCATTCCCCGAGCAATCATCTCTGACAACGGTACCCAGTTCGACAGTTCTGTATTCAAAAAATTTTGTTCGGGTCTGGGGATCAAGGATTACTTTTCTACCCCAGCATACCCCTAGAGTAATGGATAGGGGGAGGCCACAAACAAAACAAAAATCGACGGATTCAAGAAAAGACTGGATGCTACTAAAGAAAGATGGGTCGAAGAACTCCCTTCCGTTCTATGGACTTACCGAACGACCTCGAGGAGGTCTACAAGCGAAACCCCTTTCTCTTAGCTTATGGGGTAGAGGCAGTCATACCATTGGAGGTCAGATTACCAACAATCCGAACAGAGTTCAGTACTCCCGAAGAAAATATGAGAGCACTAGCTTTGGACCTAGACTTAGCCGAAGAGCGAAGAGCAATGGCAACCATTAAATTGGTAGCCTACCAGTAGACTCTTGCCAAAGGGTACAACAAGAGGGTCAAACACCGCGAGTTCGGCAAAGGGGACTTGGTCCTAAGGAAGGTGCTCGGTCATAAGAAAGATCATGTCCAGGGAAAGTTAGGCTCAAACTGGGAGGGCACGTACAGAGTTACTTAAAAGGGTGGCTCTGGAGCATACCACCTCGAAGACATGAGTGGAAAAGCTATCCCTAGGCCATGGAATGCAAACAACCTCCGAAAGTTTTACTTTTAATTTTAAAGTTCAATGTAATTTTTTCATTTCCCCTAATTTAACGCCGCTGTTCGGCATAAGTTTTTTCCTCTTACATCACTTTCAAAGTTTTTCTCACTTGATCTCCACAACAAAACTTGGGGGGCATACCCTACATACAGTATACATCCTCAAAAGGCTAAGTTCGATGATTATTCGAACTAATTTAACCTCAAGTATGGATGTTGACCCCATACTTGGGATGAATAAGCCTAAAAATGCTAAGTTTAAAATTTATCGGAATTAATTTAGCCTTAAGTATGGATGTTAATCCCATACTTGGGATGAATAAGCCTAAAAATGCTAAGTTTGAAGAATTCATCCTAAAAAGACTAAGTTCGAAATTTATCCGAACTAATTTTGACTCTCAAGTATGGATGCTAATTCTATACTTTGGATGAATAAGTCTAAAAAGGCTAAGTTTGAAGTTTATTCGAACTAATTTAGCCTCAAGTACGGATGTTGATCCCATACTTAGGATGAATAAGCCTATAAAAGCTAAGTTCAAAATTTATCCAAACTAATTTAGCCTCAAGTGTGGATGGTAATCCCATACTTGGGAAGAATAAGCCTAAAAATGCTAAGTTCGAAATTTATCTGAACCACTCAAGCCCCTAGTATGAATGTTGATCCCACACTTAGGAAGAATGAACCTAAAAAAGGCTAAGTATGGAAGCCTCAATCCATACTAGGAAAGACATGACGCAGTTAAAATGATTGATACTCAAGCAAGTGTAAGTGAAATTAAAGAACAGATGGAAAAAATTCTTTTCATTAAATTAATAGGGGGCTGGAACCCCTAAAGGTACAAGTTCAAAGGCTCCGAAGAGCTACACAAGTATTAAAGCAAAAAGACAGCTAAAAAAGAGAAGGGCATAAAGAGCTAAGGCCCTGCAAGAATTTCTTCCACGGATTGCACTGAGACCCCAGCCTGCTCAGTGACTGATTGGGTTAGTTAATTAGCGTCTAGTGGATCCTCAGCAGGTGGGGCAGCTGAAATTCCTTCCACTTCGACTACCTCATCCTTCTCCTCTTCCTAAACCTGTTTGCTCACGAGAGAGACTTCAATAAAGAGAGGAGAAGAGGAGTCCACCCCAGTAGCCTTCAGGGCCTCCTCTCAAGCTGTAGTGAAGATGATGTCTTGAAGGGTGGGGATCTGACCCTTATAGTTCTGGGTGGCCTCGGCCACCCCTTTAGCGTAGGCCTTATTAGCCTCCTCTTCCGCCTTCACCCTCCGAGCTTCGACCTCTTCAGCCCGGGCCTTCTCCACCGCCAGCTCCTCCTCCTTTTCCCTCAGCCAGCGCTATAGAGCGATTTTCTCCACCTCCAACTCGAACACCAGTGCCTGGGCCAAGCTAGCACAATGGCCCCGGTCTTGAAGCTCAGCCTCCATTTTGCCTATTGTCTAGAGGTAGCTCTGGTTGCGCTAAGACATGGTGATCAGCTCAGCCTGCCTCTCTTTCACCCTCTCTAGGGCAACAACAGTCCTCTGAAGGCTCTAAAGAAAAGAAGGGAACAAAAAAGGAAAGGAGTTACAAAAGAGATAAATGTACAGGGAATGCAAAGTAAAAATAAAGGGAAAATAGTTACCTGGATCACGGGCCGAACAGCGAAACTGCAAAGCTTCTCGAAGTCGAATTTCCTTATTTCCTCCATGTCCGAAGGGAGAAGGAGGGCCTTGTAGAGCCCTAGAGAAATGTCTGGTGACCCAGCTCTATCCCCAGTGGAGATCACATGGTCCCCCTTTTTTAGTTCGAGGGACCATGACGCTGCGTTGGTCGGTGGGTCGGTCACCTTCTTCCCCTTGTCCTTTGAGAGGGCCTTCTCTCTGGCAGTGTAGGCCTCAGCTTCACCTGCCTTCTTCAACCTCTTAAGTGGAGGCTGGGGCTCCGTTGGAGTAA
Source organism: Heliamphora exappendiculata (assembly GCA_034768845.1). Taxonomy (NCBI): domain Eukaryota; kingdom Viridiplantae; phylum Streptophyta; class Magnoliopsida; order Ericales; family Sarraceniaceae; genus Heliamphora; species Heliamphora exappendiculata. Next base: position 11,986 of record JAOTRH010016495.1, on the reverse strand, counting down.
GCCTAGATGTGGCCATTGACAGCTCGACGGCAAGGTCAGAGGCCTTCTCCCGTCGAATTTCCTCTACCCGAGCAGCCGTAGAGACAGTGACCTTCTTCTTAGAGCCTCTCACAATGAGGAATTGTGTGAGGTCGGTTGTGGATGTTTTTCTCTTGGCCATCTCATTGATGCGGTTGAATTCGAATGTGTCAGCAAAAGAAGAGGAAGAAGAGAAAATCGAAATAGTGTAGCTTGGCGACAATGGCTCAGGCCAAGGTTGTGGGAGTGGGGCTTGAGCAACTGTAACTTCCCTCTCTGCCCTTGTAAACGGTAGAACTACTACTTCGAGTATATTCGCCGGCTCCGAAGCTGGTCCAGCATTCCGAACACCAACTGTGCTCGATCGGATGAAGCTATTGTAAGTGGGGAAGTATTTCAGCAGTATGTGGGCAGCATGTCCCAGACCTCTCTGCTCAGGAAGACCTTTGTAGGTCCAAACCTTTGCAAGGTCGTCTAAGTGAACTCCTGGGATAGGCTCTCGAGCTCGGCTATTGGCGATCTCACCTGTACCGAACAAAAGAACAAAAACAGAGGCATTAGAAAAGAAAAATAAGGCTAAATGATGTGTAAGACATAAAGACAAGCAGTTAGCGAATGAAACTACCAAGGCCAAGGCCGTCCTTCCGGGGGACGGTGAAGAAGTCCTGCACTTCTCCGGGACCGAACTCAAAGTTTCCAGTCACGTATGAAGTCATCATCCACGTCATTACTAGAATCCGGCAGTTCAATCACTAGCTTTTCAGCTACCCTCATAGCCTTGAGGTAGTATGAACCAGAGGAGTATTTAACCATGTTGTAGCAATAAATAATATCCCAAATATCGAGATTGGTACCAAAGATGCGGTTTAGTTCCACAACCCCCATGACCACTCTAAACATGTTACAGGAGACCTACATGGGGCTTACCCGATAATGTCGAAGAACTAGCAAAGTAAAGGATGAAGAGGGAACCAAACTCCCCCTCCACTATTGCTACCAGTGGGAGGGGGAGCTTTTCCAAATCCCCTTCCCAAGAGTCTCCAGCAGTCGCCAGAGTGAGGGCAACGTCATCTGAAATTTGGTACCGGCGTCGAAAAGCCTCCATAGCCGCTGGCATCGATACTAATTTTCTCAGTTTACCCATTTGGAGAAGAAAAATAAAAAGAAGAGAGGGAGAAGAGGGGCAAACTAGCCTCAAATCAATGAAAAAGAGCAGCAAAAAGGGGAAAAGGATGCTTGCGAATCTCTGGAAGAGGATCATGGTCCCTGGAAGTCTAGGGAAAATGCTTCGCCGGAGAAGAAGTTCGAGTTCGCTAGAAATCGCAGAGAGAGAGAGTTATAGGAGAAGCTTAAAACGGTAAAAAGAATAGAAATGGCGGCATTCCGAGTTTTTATACCCATCGTTTGAAACGACAAGCGCATTCAATACGCCGTATGTTTGAAATGACGCGAATAATTACTGATTTCACGTCTATCACCGTCTCCACGCGCCAATCACGAAACGCCGCGTCAGCAAAACAAGGCTCGAGGCCAGCCGTCATCATTCATGAGAGAAGCCCAATGGGTCTAAGTAACTGAACCATCACCTAAAGAATCGAGTAAAGCCCTCTAAACAACCGAGCACCTTTTGAGACTCTAACACCCAGCACGTATCCCGAACAGTACAATGGAGCATACACCATACCAGGGACTATCAATCGAACAGAAACTTAAGCTATGGATCTTCACCAAGAAGATCGGATAAGCAAGAACCAGAGCTGGGGGCACTAGATGGTGGATAAAAACTATGGGCCTATAACCCAATCCAAAACAGACTGCTCCAGTACCCAAAGAAACCCGGACCACCAGTTCTTTGGGCCATACGAGTTCGGCCTATTAAATGGGCAGCACACAATAACTCATACCCAAGCCGGCCACTATCAAATGGATAAGTCAAAAGGATCCTCCACCCTGATATAGGTTTATAGGGAATGAAGGACCTGGATCCTGAAGCAACAAGAACTACCTCGGGATAAGGAAAAATCCAGAGAGGTAGAATCCTAAAAGGATTCAGCATTTCTGATCTACGACCCCTATATAAAGTAAGGCACCACATGCCCCCGGATACGCAATTTTAAGCTCAGTTCTTGCCTAGAAATCTCCCTGATAGAAATTTAACTTGAACGTCGGAGTGTCTCCCGGTCAAACCAGGCCGAAAGGCGCTAACGGTGTTTTTGGTGTTGTAGGAGTTCGGCGACGGAGTAAGGAACCTTCAGTGAGCTCGACAACGAGGAGTTTGGAAAATATTTTGTTCGAGGTCATCAAGTTTGGGCCAATTTATTTGGTTTTGATTGTGCCAAACTAGTTTTCAGTTTGTAACGCGCACAGATTGTAATAGATGACCACTTAATATAGAGTGGTACACACACGCATGCTAGGTTATTTTAGATTTTAAAAAACTATAATGAAGAAGTTATTTTAAATTTTAAAAAATTAAATTTTTAAATATGTTTCTAGCAGTAATAAATTTAATATTTTGGGATAATATGGTAAACTAAAAAATATATGAAACTTTATTTTAATAGAGACACCAATTGATATTTTTCTAATATAAAATCAAAAAATTATAAACATATTTATTTAGATATTTTTAAATTTTTTGTTGAACGCTAAAAGCAAAAATTTCAGATTAAACAAATACCTCTAACTCATCTTGAGCACTCATTTTATAATATTTTTATGTTCTAAAGGCGAGTTGGCACCTAGTTTAAAACTCTGTTTGTTTTAATATAAAATATTTTTTGATAGATTATTTTATTTGTTTTTTATTATTTGATTTGTTGAAAACAACTTTTACACTAATATATCAAAATTGATTTACATAAAAAAAAATAAGTAATTTTTTTGTGTCAACAGAGAAGTGGTGGTAGCAATGGTAAAAGTTGTGATGACGGTGACAATGACGGTAACAGCAGTAGTTGGAGTGTGGTGGGGTTAGCAGTGGTGGTGGTACGAGTGTGGGCAGTAGCGGTGGAAGATGGTGGTTGTGGTGGTGTGAAAGGTGGGGGAATGGTGATTGTAGTGCTAGTGGTAGTGAGGGAATGGTAATGGTGAAAATGGTGGTAACGATAAATTGTATTAAAATTGAGAATATTATACATCCCAAAAGAAATTAACCAAATGGATTCTTGAAAGGCCACTTATATAAATAATTATAAAATATATTTGGTTTAAAGTAGTACTATACTATACTTTATTGAATATTTTATTCTATTAATATATTTTTATAATTGGAATCGTTTATTGTATAATATTTCTTAATTTTATTACTCGCAAAAAAATTAAGTTAATTGGATATTTTAACTACATGATCTGATTATATTTGTTAAACACTGTTTTTGTAAGATTATATTTACCATTCATTTTTTCAACAAATATGATCTACTTACAAAGCTATTAATGTCTGATTAATTTTATTTTTTGTAAAAATAATTTACTTAATAAATATTACATAATAAATAATTTCAATTATACAAATATATAAAAAAAATATCGAAATAATAAATTAATTAACATCGGTCATTGCTTGAAGACTCATCACTAACAAAGAAGTAGATCATGACGAAGAAACAAAGTTTCAGTACAGCAACCATCTCAAAATGTTCTTCAGTTTGCCACCTCTCTCTCTCTCTCTCTCCCTAATTTTTATTTCATTTTCTCTCCCTAATTTTTATTTCATTAAAATGAAAATAGAACATTATCACTGATGAAAAATATTAAGAACATTCTCATTAGTCATAATGTATAAATAAAAAACAAAATAAAAACAAACATTCTTATTGATCAAAAGCACTAAGAACATTCTCATTAGTCATAATGTATAAATAAAAAACAAAATAAAAACAAACATTCTTATTGATCAAAAGCACTAAGAACATTATCATTGATAAAAAAAATATTATGAACGTTCTCAGTGTTAAAAACAGTAAGAATATTCTCAGTGTCAAAAAGAGTGAGAACATTCTCACTGGTGTATGTGTATGTGTGTATCATATAACAATACATTACAAGCAAGAAGTTCTTTGTAATTAAGGAGGCTGTGGGAGAAGAAGATATTATCATTAATAAAAAATGCTGAGAACATTCTCAGTTTCAAAAATAGTAAGAACATTCTTACTGGTGTGTGTGTGTGCGCGCGCGCGTATGTATGTGTGTGTATATATATATATATGTATATATCATACAACAATACATTACAAGTCAGGAATCATTTGTAATTGAGAATGCAGTGGGAGAAGAAGACGCAAGTAAGGTCTCTGCCCACCTACGTCGTCGACCCCCTCTCGCTGCTCTTCCGGAGCCTACTGTCTGAAATCGAAGCCAACTCCTGTGATATCCTGGTATCTCACATCAGAAAAGGAGCAAAAATTTCTGGGTTATAAAGGAAAAATTTTAGATCCTTACATTCAATGAGACCTTTACCCAAGTGGTAGAGACCCTAGCAGTTTTCCGCAGTTAAACGTGCTTAGACGGGAGCAATGCAAGGATGAGTAACCCCTCTGGGAAGAACAAAACTGTGAGGGTTTTGCGCAAAGCGAACAATATTGTTGCCATGTGAATGGTCGGGGTGTTACAACTCCGTCAGGTCCAGTATGTGGAAAGAGAACAATGAATGCGTGAAGTGGCTCAATAAGCAGCACTAGCCTTCGTCGTTTATATCAACTATGGCAACACCACTGTCATGAGCGACCGGAACCTGGAGGAATTCGCGTGGGAGTTAGCGAACAGCGGGTTCCCATTTTTGTGAATCGTCTGGTCTGATCAGGTGATGGGTGAGTCGGCGATCTTGTCGGAGGAGTTTGTGAAAGAGACGAAAGGAATGTGTTTGATAGTGAACTGGTGCCCACAGGACAAGGTTCTGCTTCAACCAACATGGTTACTAGTCAAGAAATGCAGAACCCCATTTAGTCAATTTTTTCAGTAGTTTTTCTCAATAAGGGTAGCATTGCTATGTTAAAATAGTGGTGTATTTTGATTAAAAGGTTTATTATTTATTTTTTTAAAAATATCATTAAGTACCAACCAAACATTAGAAAATAAAAAGAAAAAATATTTTTTGTGAAATTATTTTACATAAAAAAATATTTTCCATTGTAAAATGTTTATTGTCAAAACAAATAGAGTCAAAAAGTTATTTTTATGTTGCTTCACTACAATAGACAAGCTTTCAAGGAATAATTTCTTTTTTATTTTTGCCTTTCATTCCCATGACGACTATTTCTTATTCAGTATTCCAGTTGCGATTCAAGGTTGTAATAGGCACAAATCGTAAAAAAATCAACTTAGAAAGTTCAATCTTGTTCGATCCTCTCAAGTTCTTTTATCCCGTTGAAATTTTTTTATCTTATCTTATGAATTGAGACAAAAAGAGTAGATAGCGAGGTTGCATGGTTGTCGTTAGCTCGTGTCGTGAGATGTTTGGTTAAGTCCCATAACGAGTGAAACTCTTGTTTTGTGTTGCTAAGACATGCGCTTAAGTTTATTTTCTTCTTTAAAAATAATATTTTAGGTAGAAAATTCTTATTTTGTCATCAATACAAATTATTTTTATGACGATTTTTTTTCCTCGCAAAAGGTTACTTAATAATTGGTGACAAAAATATTTTATCGCAATAGGCGTCTATTTTGCTACGAATTCTATTTTTTCTCGCAAAAAGATTTTGTCGTTACATGCATCCTTTTGCCACAAATTTTATTTTTCGTCACGAGACAATCGTCAATTAATAGTAATGATAATATTTCGTGACCAATTCATATTCCTTTGTGAAAATTATAAATTTTTCCACAGAAAGGGTTTTTTTTATTGGTGATGATAATATTTCAATAGTTAAAACATTGATATTCGTTTGTATTTTGTTAATATAATTCAAAAAGTTTTTGATAGCATATTTTAGGGAAAAAAAAATCATTAAAAATTCAACTCATTGTTTTAAACTTTTGGTCTTAATTTCTAAAATATTTTTAATCTAACATACTTAATTGGTCAATATTACACATTGCGTTTGAAAAGATTTATCAGCTAAAGAATTAAATTAACTAAAGATTTCAAACAAATTTTTGTATAAAAATCACTAAAAAAAATTATAAATTAGAATACTCTCGTTTTGCAGGCCAAATTGAATTTGAAATCATAAAATGTGTTATTTCCCTTAAAATTTATAAAAAATAAACAATATTTTTTTATTTCTAAAACAGTTATTTTTTTTCTAAATTATATAGATGAACTCAATAAATGTTACTTTATTCTCCCATTATAACTCAAATTAAGGTGACCTATATAAATTAAAACGACTTTACAAACCTAATATTTGAAAGGGACGTATAGTGCATATGCTAGTAGGTAAGAACTTAAAAAATAAAATAAATAAAAAATTGTATAAAGTTTCTGAAAAATATTATAACAATAAAAATTTTATAATTTTATAAAAGTCAATCCTAAATTTCTATTGAGGCAAACCCATCTTTGATTGTTGTCTTCTTAGCGATGAGATTAAGAACACAAATCAATGAGCCTTTTTTTTAAGTTAAAGAAAAAACAATTTAAGAGTGAATTATAAATGATAAATTTAATAAATATTTTTCAATAATTGCACAACGGTAATAAATATTTTTCAATAATGGCGCAACGGCCCAGTTGAAGCGTGGTGGCCTTTTAACCCACAAGTTCCAAATTTGAAACTTGGTTTTGATATTTAGAGTTACTTCCCCAGAAAAATGTGAGAAATATGACAAATAATTTTGTCGTAAATTATATTCGTTTTGTGAGAAATTCTAATAGTCACCTAATCATTCTCTGTAAAATATATTTTAATTTTTTGTGACAAAATATTAATTGCGATGATTTTATTTTATTTTTAACAATAAATATTTCATCACTAATGACGAATATTTAGCGATGAATTTCAAATTTTTGTCACAAAATATCAAATTTTGCGCAAAATATAAGTTTAGAACTTTCTACAAATTCCCCATGGTGACGGAAATGACAATGATATATATTTGTTTATAATTGTACTAGCAAAAACCCGCATGGGATAAAAATAATAAATTTTAAATATATTATTTATATTTTATAATATTTAAAATATTAAGAAATATTTTATAAAAATAGTGTAATTAGTTAAATTCATCATATAAAGTATATTTTTATTTTTATTAGTTTTTATTAAAATATAAACAATTATAAAACGATAGAATAAATTCTATTAAACGTATTTTATTTTACCTTCAATACACTAACAAATAAGTTATCATATATAATTTTTTTAAGTATTCATCCCTCCACCTATTAAAAAATATTTTAAAATTTTAGAATTAATTAAATTAAAGTGCACAAAACAAAGTAAACTTCTTTTAATATGAAAGACATTTATTTTGTTTATCAACTAAATAAATATATGTAACTTTTAAAATGTTTATATTTTTAATAATATTAAAAATAATTATATTAAATGTTTTATTAATTTTTTTTATTGTTTATAAACTTCTAACCCTCGCAATCTATAAATCAGTCAAAAAAAAAATTAACTCTTTATATATCTCTCATTGTAGCTATAGGGATAGCAATATGGTTAATTTTCTATGTATTTAACTTTATTTTTCTCAGTCTTTACTTCTGCATTTATTTTAGATATGTTTCTTCTTTTCATTCTACATTATGTGGGGGGGGGCTGAAATTCTCAGGTAACAAATCTTCTTTATTCAGTATTTTATTAGTATTTTTTAGATAATAATGAAAATATCCTTTTTATCTTAAAACATAAATTAACTGTATTTTTTGTAATTTTAAAATTTTATAATGTTTAGTGTATTATTATGTCCCATCTTCACCCCGTTTATAAATTTTATCAAAATTGGATAAACTTATCATGAATTAAATAGATTGGATTGCGTCCTTCTATTGCGAGTCGGGTAAATTTTGTCCCTTTGAGTAAGAATTTGAACAAATTATTCTAGTATTATTTTTATTTATTTATATTTTAACAATGTGAATATAAAAATAAGTGAATTAAAAAAATTCTTATTTACTGACATATCATTAACTCTAGTTAATTGTTAAGATTTTATTATTATAAAAAATGTGTAAAGATTTTCTATCTATAATTATTTTTTTAATGTTGACTGATTGTTCATATTTTTTTAAAATTCTTCTAATTTTAAAGTAATAAAACTATAAAAAAATTAGTCAAAATTGTTTGGCCCATTTTTGAAAATTTTCATTCGGCACCAAAGGATACAATTTTGTTTAAAGAATGACATTTCTACCCTTTGTTCCTCTCCCCTCCTCTTCTTTTCCTTAACTCCCCCTTCGCCGTTCTGTTTGGGTGCTGAATCACTATCACCCGCCTGCATTTAGAATTCCACTGAACTGAAGCAACCACCGCAACAGCGGCGACTTCTTGAACCCACCGTTTGAAAAAATGGTGGCGACTTCTCGAGCTTAAAGTACCGCACAACAATGGATCCCGGTATTCCACCGAACTCGATTGCCGCCGCCAAGTCCTTTGGGAGACTCTCCAACGACCTCCCGAGCTCCGCCATAGCCAGAAACGCATTCTCCCTGTTCCCACCAAATCCCTGTTCATCTCCCCCCCCACCACCTCCACCTCTATCGTCAAGTCTTTTGACGCCATTCTGCTTCTTCTATTTTTTTAGTGTCTCGAATTCTCACCATAGAAACTGAATCTCAAGCTCTGCTCTTTTGTTTCTCTTTCATTTCTCTTCGTTTTTTCCTTCCACTACAACAAAATGCATCATTAGCGACGAGTTTTGCCAACGTAAGGAATTGTTAGTTGGTAAATGTACGCTTTTGGCGACCGAAACAAAAATGCATTGGCAAAACATCCAAAAGTAATCCTTTTTAGCGATGAAAAATACATTTGTCGGCAAACAGTGTTAGGGAAATTTTGGCGCCACCAAAGATTTCCCTCCATTGGGAGAAGAAGTTTTGCCTACCCAATTTTATTTTTTGGCGACGAATAGTGTGTCGGTAAAAGTAAAGACTTTCTACGACGAGTTGTTAGCGCCAGAAAAAGTTTACTTTTTATTTAAAATTTTAGTACATAACATTGTATAATATTTTTAAAAAACAAAATTTATTAACTTCATCTACTTAGTTTGTTGAGTAAAAAATGTAAACTTAATATGATGATACCTTTTTCAAAATCTATTAATTAATAAAATATAAAAAATAAAATTATTCAAAAAATATAATTAATCTTTTTAAAAAAAAAAATACTGAGTTGGCTTAAAAATATTATCCCATAAAAAGGTCTTAGTATTTTAGCCCTTGTTTAATTAATTAACCATTTTGACATAATTAATATTAACTTAATTTATTTTGTGGGATCTAAAATTTTAATTTAGACTGAATTAAAATTAAATTGAGAATAAATTAATTAATGTGGAGTAAAAATATAATAATAAATTGTAGTGTTGATTTAATTTAAGAGATTCTAGAATATTAGCACACAAAAAAAAAGCCCATTACATCTCAGCTTCGGCTGAGTTGTATCAAGAGAAAACAGATAGACCCGAAGGTCCCTCTCCCGCTGCTCCTCGTCTTCTTCATCTTATTCCTTTCTTCTTCCGCTGTTGAGAGAGAGAAATGCTAGGGAAAACACAGGTGGCGTGATGGAAGTTCGGCGACGTCGTGGGGTTGGTCGGCGGTGTGGCTGGCGGTGAGTGGCAAAGCTTGTGGCGGTGATGGCCGAAACCTAGGGTTCCGAAAATTGGGGATTTTGCTTCAACAAGGTAGGATTTTGACTTTTCCTGATGTATTGCTAGAGATATGTGTTGATTTCTATGATTAACCTATGAATCTCTAAAAATATAAGAGATTCACCAAACCCTAGCTAAAATTTATGGTTTATTTGGAATGTTAAAAAATTACTTGTCACTAAAAAACAAGGAACAATTGAGTATGGATGTAGCGTCTGAAATTACTGGCTCTATTTGGTGCACTTTCTGAAAAATGCTTTGCCAGATTCAGATATGAATGTAAGTAATTGTCAATTACTTTAGTTTTTTACTGCTGTCTTTTGATGCTCATGTGTTTCATTCCTCTTTGCTTTCTTGGTTTCTCAGATTTATGGTTTAGCATTTTGTTGCTCTGCTCATTGCACTTTGTAGTTTAATGTTAGGAGGCCTAGTATAACTTTGGTGTGACTAGATAAATTATATTACCGACTTGAGTATACAAATTTCATAACTATTTCATTCCTCCTTTTCTATCGAACTCAACTCAAAATGTGCAATTGATTTTTCTAATTGACAGCTGAGAGATGTAATAAGCTCTTCCCACTACTACAATAACGGTTAAACATCACATTTATAAAATAAAAAAAAATCTCACTTTTAAAAAAACTGTGATTAAAAATTTTAATGTAATCATTTAATCACACTTTAATAGTTAAAATGTGATTGTATATGCATTTTATCACATTTACTAATAAGGTGAGATGTTTAATATTTTTTTTAATCTCAATTTTTTTCAAAAAAAGTGATTAAAAATATTGTAAAAAAATTCTTTAATCTGAACACCCGATATTATTCACTATCATATTCACACATTCCTGCTCCCAAGAAACCCAGCAACACAACAACACAACAACACAACCACACGCCGTTCTTCCTCGCTCGCCGTTCATCTTCCTCTTCCACCGTCGCGGCGTCGTTTGTCTTCATGCCACTCGTCCAGGTTGTTCCTCTCTCTCTCTCTCTCTCTCTCTCTATATATATATATATATATATATATATATATATATATAAGTGAATGAAATTTTTTTATTGTTTTTTTTGGTATTCCCGGAGTTTTCCTCCACAACAAACATTGAAGAAGAAGAAGAAGAAGAAGACGACGACGATGGAAAGAACACACGTACACTGCGTACAGATTCATATATGTGTGTGCATATGTATAGATATATGCAGATAGATATATAGAGAGATGGAAAAGGGTTGTGTTGATTTGGCTGGTCATGAAATCATCGGCTGAGATGGTCCTGCGGTGTTGAGGATCATCGGAATACAGAGAGGGGTAACCACTAGAAACATCCCATCTCTCTGCCATAGCCTCATTTTGATTGTGAATTTTGAATTTGAAATTTTGACTGAAATTTTTTTGTCTTCACGCTGCTATGTTGTTGTTTTTGTAAAACAATTTTGATTGTGAAATTATTTGGTGTCATGAAATTGTGTGGATGTTTTATATATTAAAAATACTCTTATTTAATTTTTTAATACCATAACAATTTTATTTGATTTTATCCATTAAACTTTCATTCCATTACCTAATTTAAAAATTATAACTGCTCATAATTTTAAAATTAAATTATTTTATTAATTATTTTTTTTATAGTTATTTTAATTTTTTAAATACACACTTGCACACACATGCGTGTGTCCACCGCTAGTTCATATAAAGCTTGGTTCTCCTCGGGCTCCAATTTGAAAATTCAGTTCTATAGCAAAGTCGAAAAGTGAGAAAGTGATTGAGAATAGACTTGATTTGCTCGTCTTGTCTTGTTTGCCATACAACTACATTTCCCTCTCCAAGTATCTCTCTCTTTCTAGCTTGTATGCAATATATTTGTCTGTATATGTATATTGAACTGATAATCTAAATGCCTTTTTGGATACTCTGTATGCTCTTTCTATCTCTTGTTTTCATCAATTTCGAAGATAATAATTATGGGTATTGAATGAAATTTGTCATTATGGAGGATTTATCCTTTTTGATAATTTGCATCTTCCTTGTTTATTTCTCTGTCTCGGAATATTGTAGGTTGAAAATACCAATTGTGGCTTAATCTGTTAACAGCCAAAGTGTGTTAATTCTCGTATCTATAGTCTGCTTTTGTTGTGTTTTATGAATTTCAAGCATTTTCTTTATTTTTATGTACATAAAATTTATTTTTTGAACATTTTT
>JAOTRH010016484.1:0-22572 GCA_034768845.1 Heliamphora exappendiculata | reverse complement strand
TTGAAAGTTTAATAAAGATGTATTTTCTGGATCCCCGAGCATGTATTTTATGTCGGCGTTGGAAATTCTCCCAACACGATCTATACACTAAGAGCAATAAAGTGAATTGTTTGGATCATCAAAATGGAACTGAAGTCGGACTCAAGCACCCCAACAAGATGGTGCAATCCACTAAGGAAGCTAATTCCAAAAAATAATAATAAAAATAAAAAACTGTTTCAAAACGGTAACCCACAAAATATCCCTCACAAGTCACAATCCATCTTTTGATTCATTGATTTTTTTAGATTGGCCAAATATGTCTTTATAAATTAGAATAATTTAGCACTATCATACTTGTGTAAGTATTGATGAATGTGTTATTAAATGTTGACAAGTTAGCTTTAAAGCCTTCAGTAGGAAGATGAGGGAATCCATGGTGGCTTACAAAAGCATGACTAAAAGACCTTTTGACCATGTGGATGGCAGTACCAACTTTTGTGTTCCAAGGTTAGTGCTTCTTTTATCAGAAAAAGGCTTAGTCTTCTCACCGATCTGGTCGGTCCAGGGCCCCAGAGAAGCCAAAACCCAGGCAAAAAAATGACGAAAATGTCCAACGTAACATAAACAATGCAGACACGTAGGGGCATCAATGGTCGCTTTATAGTCAATTATAAATAAACATAACAATATATAATTAAGATTAAACTAACACATTGTGCCAAGAGACAGGCTTTATGGCCGGCAGATAAAATTGTTCAAGTTTACCTTTTTTAGATAGTGTCCAAACAATTCCTCGAATCTCAACTCACAGACATGATTAAATTGTTACTATAATAGATGTGCATTTGGGAAAGGTAGCCGGTACAAAACTTACCTCCACTTATCTATATAGTCCGATTCCCAACCTGAACCTGCAGTGCGGGGCATAAGAGATAAACAATATTTTTCCAAGGGATTAGGAATTTTATAGAACCGACCTGCAAATAAATGAAAATTGTTAAGAATAGCCCACCAATTAAAGCAAGCGAGGCAAACAATTATCAACTATATAGTCCATATTCCAACCTCATTAAAGTAAACATGCAATAGTTTTAGAATGATTATAATCCCCACAAAACAATAAGGCTTAGTTTGTTATGAGGCACTAGAAGGGGTTGGATTAGACTAGGAGACAGGGGTGGCCCATCAAAAAAAATTTGTCCCATTGGTATTGTGAGTCCCACGTTTGTATTGCGAGATTCGGACTAACAGTCCGACGAATGAGGGATTGCTAATCCCTCATTCATGGAATTAACAATACCAAGCCCCCCTTTATATTATTAGTACCTGGTTTCAGATTATTTTTTCTTTTTATCTGACGGTCAGAAATAACTTTACAACTCTTATCCCATTCTTTATCCCACTTTAATCAAACATGAACAAAATTTCTCACTATATACATAATCCCATTCATAATCCATAGGTATACAAAAAAACATGTGAGACCCTCAGTATTACTAATCCCTCATATCCAATTCAATCATATCCGGAATAACAAACAAGCTTAGAGAACTTAAACACTAACGATGGATGACAAAATCCATAGCGGAAAGCGGGGCAGTGGCGAGAGGGAGGCAACGTATATTGATATTTGTAAAACTAATAGGCCTAAGCTCTAAAAGTGTATTGATATTTTATATTTTTTGTCCCTAGTAGGCTATTATCCATTGTCCGGTGGGCAGGGTTAGTAGGACCATTAAATTTATTACTTTTAATTGCTTATGCATTTGTCCTTTTTTTCCTTCTAGTTTTGATAATCAATCGCACTGTAACACATGGGCAGGGCATCAACTGCTCATTACCTCTTATTAAGATTCACACAAACAGTTTCTTGGCAACAAATAAACGATTGCAAAAACTGCAATGATCTAATCCTTTCTCTTTCTAACTAGACAAACATGAAATTTCTTTTGTGCTGCATTTACAGCTGCCAATAAATCATACTTCACTTTCAGTTTGTTGGCGATCAGCAGCTAAAACAAAAGGAAAAAAAGCAAATCTGCACGGGGCACAGATTCCTCAATTAGGCATTAATGCCGTTGAAGAATCACATTAATTCCGGGTGTATCCACATAATTCACCTGATCAAAATGTTGAAACAAATTAGTATCCTGCATATAACACCATCATAACCATAGGATAAGAATGAGATCAAGTCTCCAAGCCGAAGGTATAATGGAGAGACATGGAAACTCAACACAAGAGGCATATATGTGTAGTGAACCTTTTTATTGCAACTAACACTTCTTTTCCCTCCCTTTTCCTTTCTCCATCATCCCAACCCCAGGGGGTGTGTACACTCATAGTCATGGTACTGGGCAGGTGCGTCTTACTTAATTGCCATCTTATTTTTAATTCTCTTGTTCGGTCAAGCCAACAAAATCCTATCAGTATTCATACCAGGTGCTGTGATGCAATCAAAGTACACTTATCGCCAAAATGCACCGTCCATCATTGCAAAAATTTGCAACTCTCTTAATTCCTCCTTATATGCGATCAATAGATCAATGGTTTATGTAAGTTATTACCAGCCTTCATATGGATGCCCATGTAAAAGGAATTGCAACTTTAATTGTATTCCAAACCAAACATAATTACATCATTGTTTGCCATCTTGCACCTCAAAGTGAATTGTGTTTGTGTACATTTATATGGAAACATTAGGAACCAAATTCAAGTTCAGAAACAAGGAAATTAGAGATCACTTTTTGAAGAATTTGGAGCAGGTAAATAGAATATGTATTCCCACCTGGATGCCTTTCACAATGCTGATGCTCACTAGATTCCAACCCAGAAAGACAGCTACTCCATCAGAACAGCTCCATTTAAATATTTCTTTCCAAGTAGTTAATGCTGGCTGATTTGGCTTAGATAAATGCCTCTGGAGACATCAAAGAAAGATAGCCCTTGTGAAAGAAACATGTATATAAAGAACCAAAACAGCTAGTTTCTCAGAAAATATACAACATTAATAACAAACAAAACAAAATCCAACGCCTAAATCTATAATAAACAACATTTGTTTTTCTTTTGATAGGCGATACATTATCAAGCATGTGAAGGGAAACCACACATTGAAAAAATACCCAGGCAAGTGTAGCCATGATAAAAGAAAAATTAGCCATACTTTCTGGATCGTACTTCGTGAAACTTCTTCTATGCAACAGACTAAACTTGAAGAATCCAGCAAATCTTATTGTTCAAAATAAAAAAGCCTCTGCACTAACCCAAAACTGTATTCCCATGCACGAGGATCAAATTCTTCAAAAGAAATCATCACAAGGAAAGGAAATACTTCCCTTTATCTCCTCTATTTCCCTTCCATTACAAGAACTCCGTCAATGCTTTGCACTAAATCTCCCCCAATATTGTATTCTCATGCTACCAGTGTACACCAGAGAGGTTTGTTGAATCACTCCCATAATTTCATTTTTCTTATTTACCATCCACAAGGGGACCCAGCTATACTGTCCTAGAACTACTGTCCACTAACAGACCCGGCATTCCAAATCAAATAGCCAGTACTTTTTCAAGTTCTAGGGAATCAGTCAAAGCAGAGGATGAATGCCTTCTGGTTCCACCAGCTTACGAGCTTTCTTTCAAGCCTACAGAGATTGCTTATCATGCATTCTGGTCATTCCTGGTTGGCCGTGGTTCAATTAGGCCTTTGTCACTTCCAAGCCTAACAATCAATAGTGCATGTTCTTTGTACTCCATCCTTCCTAAAGACTTTCCAAAATGTCTTCTTGAGTTTTAGTCCTTCAAATAAGATGGTCAGAATTTAAATTATCCTTCAAACCTTGAATTATTTCACATACTTTAAAGCAAAATTATACATGTCTTCATGATGAAAGGAAAAAGCTTTGATATTTAAGTAAGAGAGTCTAAGAATTTGAACTAATAGCTTTTGAAGAAAATATTAACCAAGAAACTAAACATATACAAAGAAGCTCAATAAGTTCCCAAAAGGACAAAACAAGGTGATGGGAGAGCAAATCGTCAACAAAACAGGAGATACTTAAAACCTAAAGCATCTTCTCTCTAGCAAGCTTAGGATTTTCAAGTTTCTCAAGTAACTTCTTCTTGTTTTCATTTCTTGAAGACAATGTCTTCCAATGATCAACGAGATTTCCACCTGTGAAAGTTTTTGGGGGGCTTTGAAACATGTAGATCGGCGGAGAGCTAGCTCAATCTCATCTTCAAATAAGGTAGAATTAGATTCCCCACCCTTAGCTATCTCCTCCCCACCTACTTTAGGTGGGGGAGTCTTGGCCACACCTTTCGTGGGAGAGGGATCTTCCTATTGTTCAATAACTCTATCTTTTGGAGTAGATGAAGGGTTAAGTTCCTCAACTCCAGGACCCACAACCACACAAGATGTAATACAAAAATCATTGACGACACACGACAACCCCTTCTTAGAAATAACTACCTCCACCTTGGAGCTCTCAACCTCCCCAAGCACACGAGTCAAGCACGCTAAACAAATTTGAAGATGGAGGATGAAAGGAAACAATCTTGACCCTACTTGCCAAGGGAGCAATTTCAACACCCTTACCTTTTTTTCTTTTTAACTTCTTCCCACTCATTTGGCTTCGCTTCACCATGATCAACTTTAAGTCTCCATTCAATGCCTAATTGTCATCATACAATAATCAATCTATGTCAGTAATTCTAAGGTACACTCCAACAATCGGCCCAAAGTCTAAGGATATTCGATACTAGCAAATGTACCATTCTACTTGTTGAGTTTGTTTTAATAAATCACTCCACTTCAAACTTGTACAACTATCCATTCAAATGGTAATACTAGAAGAAGCAGAAGTTTGAAAAGAGTACGCATCCATTAGATTGTATGAGCCGACCGACGGATCCCTTAAGAGCGGAGCTCACCCACTGAGTGGCGTGGAAGAGAGAGATTTAGCTATGTGCTATTTGAACATCTTAAACAGAAGATTCCATAAACAACTTTTTTATAAAAAAATTAAATTAAATAGTAAATATAAAATTGGACAAATAAAGTGCTTATGAAGCAACACTAAATGGTACACTAATAATCGGTATTAAAATTAAAATTAATATTTTAACATCTAAAGTTTCCTCTTAATATTGATTCTTAGTGCACTATTTTACAAAAATTAAATAATAATACTGTCACATTAAAAATAATTCAAGTTCACAAAATAAATTTACGAATCTCCAACATGAGAGATTGCGAGCTACTTTTGTTAATTTTTATTAATTTAAAATTTAAAGTGTGAAATTAACTTAAAATTAAGTAAATTATATATAATTTAATACAACTTAAAAGTGCCAATAGACAAGAGTAATTAGCTAGTGTATTTACATATTTGGTTCATTAACTATGTAAATGCATATATTGATAGGTACAATTACAGCTCACTTCTGATCTTTCTAGGGGCATATTTGGCACTGCATCTTTAATGACAACAACTATAACATTACCAATATGAGCATATCTATGATTGCTAGTTCCTATGATTAGAATACACATTAAGTCTCGAGCCCCACTCTTATCTGCTACATTCAAAGGGGTCGGGAATTGAATCATTTTTTTTAAATGCAAAGGGCGAAAAAAAAAAAGAAATATTCCAGTGATTTTTTCAATCCCAAGCCCTGTTCTTTTGTATCTACATTCTTATCCCGAAATAATAAATTCAGTTCGTATACGTATTTTGGACACCGCCATTAAAATAGCTTTTCTAACTATGTTTTTGGCTACTCCACCCATTTCATAAAGTATTTGACCTTATTTAACAACACACTTAACGAAATGAATCATTTGAAAAATAAATGTATTTGTTCTCTACCGAATCTTTTACTAGATAATATAGAACTTTTTTTTTAGCAATTCCATTTGATAAAGTCAGGGCTGGAAATGTCCAATATAAAGAAAAATCAAAATAAAAAAGATTTATAAAAACGAGCCAAAGTAGATTGTCCCTCACTAGCACTTCCGCACAATAATTCTACCAAAGGCGATCCAATTGCCGACAGCAAATCCTTTTTTCAAAAACAAACAAACAATCAGAAAGTGAAAATAAAAAAATGACAAGTGCAGAGACTCAGAAAACCTTCCATCAAAACTTCAAAAAGCATGAAAGATAACCCCATATACACGCGCTTATTATTGAAATACTATATCAAATTATTAATGACGACCCAAATCTGTATATGTATTAGAAGACAAGAACAAAAGAAGAAGAAAATAGAAAAAATAATAAATCGATTATTATAACTATCTTTCACGTCAAAAGAATGAATAAATCCATTTACTTAGTTCTACTTTTACATTCTTTTTGCACTATTTATTACGTATATGAAAAAAATAAGAAAATCAGATTCAATATCAACTGACCCTAGCAAAAATAGGATTGATTACGAATTCAAGCCATGGGTAGTTAACAATTGAATTCGATTTTCTCATTATTTTTCAGTTACGTAATAAATAGTGCGAAAAAAAAAGTCAGGCTTAAGTTTTTCAAGAATAGTAGCATTAAATTTCTCGACTCCTTTCCTTAACATTAGTCAATTTTATTTCTCGATAGAGATAAAAAAAAAAGGGATATAACTCAGTGGTAAAGTGTCACCTTAATAGAAAATTTAAGAATAATTTGGTCGGAATAAATATCCAATCATATGTATCCTCTTTCCTTTTGACATACAAATCTGGGAATCATTGAAATAACTCTTTGATTGAAAGAGTTATTCATATACTACGTTAATTCCACTAGAATCTAATGGGATTTCAAAACGAAGATATTTTAACTTTAAATCATTAAAAATAATTTGCTTTGCAGAACAATTGGTACAGTTTGATTCCTTAACAATAAATGAATTAAGGAATGAAAGTGGATAAAATGGAATTGAAGCCCCTTTCTTTTTTTACGGGCAAATAACTCAAAAAAATCATTCACTCATAACTCAAGTTCGATAACTCTCAAATAGCTCAAAGCAAAATTTGTAGGCACTTCATTTATTGAGTGGTCTTTAATTTAAACCTCTATCATTTTCGTTTGTCTCGTTTAAAATCTATTTGTATTTTTATTTCGGTCCCAGTTACTGAGATAATTAAAAAGGTGTTTCTTTATTCTAGAGTGCTTCTTTATAGAAAGAAATTACATAAAAAGCATGCTACCTTTTTTGTAATTTCTTTCTTTAAAGAATCATACATACAGTTGATTCTCATGTAATACACTTTGTATGGAAAGAATTTTATCAATTTCAAGAGATTTTTCTTTCAAATTGGAAACTTGGAACCCTTTTAATTTCTATATCAAAGATATACTCATGAAGTTGTTCTAATTTATTGACAATACTTTCTACTCGAGCTCCATCATGGACTACTCACATAACAACCCAACAATAAATCAAAGACTCACTAGTACTAGCAGTGCAACAAAGATGCAGTCATTGATTCTCCCAAAATGCCACAACTATCGCGAGAAAACATATTAATAATGAGAAAAGCGTTTTTGTTATGCTACTAATACTTTAACTTGCGCTGCTATTCTGCCCAAGTCTAGTTGAGGGAGACTTATGGGGCGTAAAACAAAAAACAAAATAACTAAAGGGTCAAGTATACTATGTGTAATGATTCTACCATTAACGATAAATAATTAATAAATAAAAAAAGTAAGACCATTCCATTTCGATAAAAGACGCATACCCAAGTTCCATAAAAGTCCTACCAATAGAAGAAAGAAACATGTGAGCAATGGACATCACAGAATTTTAAGTTAACAACTATACAGCACAAAAAAATGAGATTTCTACATAAACTGATAGATATAAACCATGCATTGACATGGTGGTTTAGGCTAATCTTACGAAGCCAATCCAACTGTTTGCAGCCCTAAAAAATCTTGTACCTGAAGTCCATTGCTAGGTATTACCAACTTGCATTGGACCTTATATTTAAATGCACAAGACTCTAAGCAATAAGATTTGACAAAATCCACTCCGCATAATAGTTGAGGCATCCACAGTGATCAAATTGGACAGACAGAGTAAATAGAAAAATAGAATTGTTACGGATTTTGACATCGGTCTAATTCGTTTTGAGTTTGGCAAATGTGTGACAAATCGTTATTTAAATTATTTATTTTATTCGTTGATATTTTTACATTTATTCTTGTAGAGTTGTGGTTTGATATTGCAGCGCAGCGAACGAGGAGCAGAAAACAGTGAAAAGCTAGCCACGGTATCGGACCGCTTGATAGACCGATCGATCGGTCTATCAAGCAGTCTTCAGTAACTCTCGGTTTCTCAGTCTGCAATAATTTACCGCATGGCTGAAAAGACCGATCGATCGGTCATGTACGCGATGAGCAATTTTTTTAGTGCAGCAGATTAGGTTTTGGCAGTTTTCTATAAATAGGAATGGCTAGGGTTTTCATAATAGAGCCTCCATCATTATTGTGAGATATTCTAGCCGCCAGAGTGCCTTCTTATTTTTATTGTTTATGAAAACCTAGACGCCACAAGTTTTCAATATTATTCATTATATTCGTAAACTAGTCTACATACTCGTAAACTAGTCTACAACAACTTGATGATTCAATAAGCTTCCGCGCAGTCACGTTAATCATCAAGCATCTAAACCTTCAATGATCTGTTCGTGGAGTCAGTTGAGAGGAATCTCAAGTGTTGAAGTCTGGTGGAGGAGTCCGTCAGCATTGAAGTCTGGTGGTGGGTTCCAGCGGCGGTCAAGCACAGGAGTTGGTGTACGTGGATTCGACAGGAGTAGGCTTTCAAACATTTGGTTGTGGGTACAACGTCGGTTTGTAAGATTCTTTTGTAACCAACATTTAATAGTGTTTGATTTTCTAGACCCGGTGTGGTCTCGTAGTTTTTACCCGATCTGGAGTTTTTCACGTAAAAATCGTCGTCTCGTGTGTGGTTGTGATTATTTTTATTTGCTGCTTGTGGGTTTGATTGTTTTAAGCTTATTTGCATCGTTTAGCTTATTTAAGAAAATTAATTTGTGCAAATCAGTCGGTAAACAGAATTTTTCAATTGGTATCAGAGCAAGTCACAAAAATTTTTAAATTTTTTTTTTTGTGATCCATAGACTAATTTGCTATAAATGGATTTTCTTAGAAAAGGCGCTTCGATCGGTAGACCACCTCTTCTTGGCGGCCATAATTATCCATTTTGGAAAGTTAGAATGAGAGCATTTTTGAAATCTATTGACGAAAGAGTTTAGCTTTTTGTTATTGAGAGTTATAAGCCTCCCACCTGTACTGTTGATGGAGAAATCGTCCCTAAGCCCGTGGCTAAATGGGACAAAGCTAATTTTGAGGATGCAAGCTAGAATAGTAAAGCCATAAATGCTATCTTTAGTGGAGTCACATAAGATGAGTGTCATAGAATTAGTACGTGTGACTTGGCTAAAGAAGTATGGAATATTTTTCAAATCACTTACGAAGGGACTGACACGGTAAAAATTTCAAAACTTCAACGTCTCACAATAAATTTTGAAACTCTACGTATGAAAGACAATGAAAGTTTTGACGATTTTTACGCTAAATTAAGTGATATTGTGAATGCATCCTTTAATCTTGGTGAAAAATTTTCGTCTTCTAAAATTGTTCAAAAAATTCTTAGATCTTTACCCAAACGTTTTCAACCAAAAGTCACAGCAATAGAAGAAAGTAAAGACATTGATTCTATTTCTGTTGAAGATTTAGTTGAAAACCTGCAAACCTATGAGCAAAATTTTCAAAACAAAAAAGTTTAAAAAAATTTGACTTTCACTTCAGCTCAAGATTTTGCAAGTGACTCTGATGATGATTTAAACCCTGAGATGATGGTTGTTTTTGTGAAAAAGTTCAAAAAAATTTTAAAAACTAAAAAGCCTAATCAGGAGGAAAAATCACAAAAGAAGTACGGTAAAGACAAAACCAAAAACATGTCCAATTTTATTAAAAAGGGGTCGAAAGGCCAGATTTCAGATATCCAATGCTATGAATGCAAATGATATGGACATATGGCTAAAGCATGTCTGAACCTTCTTAGAAAAAAACACAAAGGATTCACAGTCACTTGGGATGATGAAAATGAGCCCGACACAAGTGATGAGAAGGACCCTGATTGTGATGATAGGAAAATTGTAGCTTTTATTGCTTCTGTTCAAGAAGAATCTAGTGAGTCTAAAAATTCTGAAGATTCTAAAAATGAGGAAATTAACAATGATGAAGAAAGTGAGGATAATAAAATTCTTCAACAAGCTTATGATATGCTATATAAAGAGTGTTTTAAGTTGACCAAAAATAATGCAAAACTGGTTAAAAAATATAAATTGTGTGAGAAAGAGAAAGACGGTGTCAAACAAGAGCTAACTGAAGCTCAAGACCTGGCTGTGAAATTAAAATCAGACAATGAGATTTTGTGTGAAAAACTTGCAAAATGTGAAAAAGAGAAAAATGACTTGTCTGAAGTGTGTCAAACTAGACAAACCAAAATTGAAGTTCTTGAAAAAGATTTGCATGTTTGTGTTAAATTAAAAACTGATCTTGAATTAAAATTGATTAAATTTGAAAAAGATCTGTTAAATGCTCAATCTACGTTCAAGAAATTGAATGCAGGCACCATGGCTTTGGATGATATGCTTGGAGTACAGAAGGCTGTGACAGATAGGTGTGGACTAGGCTTTGTTGGTGCTTTTTCAAGCAACTTGACAAAAGGAAAAGAAAAAATTGGCCAGCCAATTTTACCTAAGTCTGCACCAAAATTTGTAAAAGCAGAAAGTGGCATAAGCTCGAAAAAGTTATCTGCAAATTTTTCAGCCAAAGCAAGTGGAAAGCGGAAGAATCAGACAGGTAGAACCATCCTTGTACATGGTGAGGTAAGAAAGGCTAAATTTGTTCCTACTTGTCATCATTGTGGTAATATAGGTCATACATGTCCTAATTGCATGAATGTGAATACGAATACTGTTTTTTTATGCCCATTTGTCATCATTGTGGTAGAAAGGGACATATCAGACCTCACTGTACTAGGTTGCTTGAACCATATAGATTCAGATTTGAAATGTCACATCAACCTAGAAAAAATTGGATATTTAACCCAAAACCTGTGCCTTTGAAAATCAAGAGAATTTGGGTCAGAAAGAGTGATCTTAATAGCTTTTTAGCTAATCGTAGTTCCTAGTTTGTTTTGGATCTTGTTTTTTCTGTTTGAGTTTTTTTTAATTTTTTTTATATAAAAAAATTTGTGGAGGACTTTATTAAAAGTTGAGTACTTTTTCTGTGCATTATTTTATTTGACTGAAATTCTATATTTTAGGCTTTGTGATTAACTACCATACTTTTTTTGGATAATCTAGTTCATAGTGGATAGAACGTTTATAGAGATGAGTCTATTCTGTACACTACTTGAACATTGATGGATGCATGGATCTTCTGCACTTGGGATTATATTTATTAATGGGTCTCTTTTATCTTTCAGTTCTCTAAAAATTTCACAAAATGACCACATAATAGCGACCCACTTGATCTTAATGTTTAAACTCCCTCCTTCTTTTGGTTCTGTTTGTTTAACTTGAGGAAATGGCTACCTATGCGGACCTTATCTTTTCGTACGTACTAGTATGCAGCCACCTTTTTTTTTTTTTTGCCAAAATTTGCTTAGAAAATGGCTACCTATGCGAACCTTGCGTTTTCGTTCGTATTAGTGTGAAAGCCGCCTTTGAAAACAATTAAATAAATAAAAAAAAGGAAGGAAAAAGAAAGAAAATAGTTGAGGAGGAGTTGGCTTATAAATTGGGTCAAAACTGATTTGACTTAGTGATTTTTTTTTATAACTCATAAATAAATGTGACTCGACCTTATAGATCTCATGTAGGACTTGATCTTGAAATCTTGAAATATTTCAAGTCACACACACACTTATTCATATAGAATCTTCTCTGATTGTATTCGTTCATATATGAATATAGGGGATCTTGGATTTTGTGTGTGTTTTAATCCCTTGACTAGATGTTGAGATTTTAAGTGAATGCAAATATGCCTTGGACTCGTACTTGTTCTTTAATCATGTTTCCTACTCAAAAAGATTTTTTTGTTTTTTTGTTTTTTGTTTTGGTTGTCAATTCATAACAAAAATGGGGAGAGTGTTAAGGTTGAGGGGGAGTAATTTTTCTTTTGTTTTAGTTTAAGTTAAGTTTGAGAGGGAGAGATTTTTTGTTTGTGATGAGAGATTTTTTTTGTTTGTGTTGAGTCAGTATTCAGTTTTTTTTTTGAATTGTTGCTGTGTCCTTGGTTTTTGCTTGGATATTTTGGATTGTTAGTTTTTGTCACAAAATTGCCAAATGGGGAGATTGTTACCGATTTTGCATTGGTCTAATTCGTTTTGAGTTTGGCAAATCTGTGACAAATAGTTATTTAAATTATTTATTTTATTCGTTGATATTTTTACACTTGTTCTTGTGGAGTTGTGGTTTGATATTGCAGTGCAGCGAACGAGGAGCATACAACAGTGAAAAGCTAGCCGCAGTATCAGATCGCTTGATAGACCGATCGATCGGTCCATTGAGCGGTCTTCAGCAACTCTCGATTTCTCAGTCTGCAACAATTTACCGCAAGGCTGAAAGGACCGATCGATCCGTCTTTAGACCGATCGATCGGTCAACTACGCGATGAGCAATTTTTTAGTGTAGCATATTAGGTTTTGACAGTTTTCTATAAATATGGATGCCTAGAGTTTTCATAATGAGCCTCATGATTATATTGTAAAAACCTAGCCGCCATATTGAGCTCTCCTTACTATTCTCTCATACGCGCAAGCTAGTCTACATACGTGCAAGTTAGTCTACAATTTGATGACCTTCTAAGCTTCCACTCATTCAAGATATCATCAAGTCATCCAAACCTTCAACGATCTGTTCGTGGAGTCGCTTGAGAGAAGTCTCAAGTGTTGAAGTCTGGTGGAGGAGTCCGTCAGCATTGAAGTCCGGTGGTGGGTTCCAGCGGCGATCTAGCACAGGAGTTGAGACACATGGATTCGGCAAAGATAGGCTTACTACTATTGGTTGTGGGTGCAACGTCGGGGTTTGTAAGATTTATTTGTAACCAACGATTTAATAGTATTTGATTTTCTAAATTCGGTGTGGTCTCGTGATTTTTACCCGATTTGGTGGTTTTCACGTAAAAATTGTCATCTCGTATGTGATTGTGATTTGTTTTAATTTCTGCTTATGTGATTGATTAGTTTAAGCTTTTGTATCGTTTAGCTTATTTAAGAAAATTAATTTGTGCAAATCAGTCGGTAAACGGGTTTTTTCAATTGGTATCAGAGCAGGTTACAAAAAAAATTTTAAAATTTTTTTGGGTGTAATCCATTGATTGAGTTGCAATAAATAAATTTTCTTAAAGAATGCACTTCGATCAATAGACCACCTCTTCTTGACGGCCATAATTATTCTTTTTGAAAAATTAGAATGAGAGCTTTTTTGAAATCTATTGACAAAAGAGTTTGGCTTTCTGTTGTTGAGGGTTATAAGCCTCACAGCTGTACTGTTGATGGAGAAAGCGTCCCTAAGCCCGTGGCTAAATAGGACAATGCTAATTTTGAGGATGCAGGCTGGAATAGTAAAGCCATAAATGCTATCTTTAGTGGAATCACACAAGATGAGTTTCGTAGAATTAGTACACGTGACTTGGCTAAGGAAGCATGGAATATTCTTCAAATAACTCACGAATGGACTGACACGATAAAAATCTCATAATTTCAACGTCTCACAACAAATTTTGAGACTCTGCGTATGAAAGACCATGAAAATTTTAACGATTTTTACGCTAAATTAAGTGATATTGTGAATGTCTCGTTTAATTTTGGTGAAAAAATTTCAACGTTCAAAATTGTTCGAAAAATTCTTAGATTTTTACCTGAACGTTTCCAACAAAAAGTCACAGCAATAGAAGAAAGTAAATACATTGATTCTATTTATGTTGAAGATTTAGTTGGAAACCTGCAAACCTATGAATTAAATTTTCAAAACAAAAAGGTTTCAAAAAATTTGGCTTTCACTTCAGCTCAAGATTCTGCAAGTGACTCTGATGATGATTTAGACCCTGAGATGATGGCTGTTTTGTGAAGAAGTTCAAAAAGTTTTTAAAAACTAAAAAGCCTAATCGTGAGAAAAAATCACAAAAGAGGTACGGTAATGACAAAGCCAAAAATATGTCCAATTTTATTAAAAATGGATTGTAAGGCCAGATTTCTGAAATTCAATGCTATGAATGCAAAAGATATAGACATATGGCTAAAGAATGTCCTAACCTTCTTAGAAAGAAATAAAAAGGATTCACAATCACTTGGGATGATGAAAGTGAACCCGACACGAGTGATGAGAAGGATCCTGATTATGATGATAGGGAAATTGTAGCTTTTGTCGCTTCTATTCAGGAAGAATCTGCTGAATCTGAAAATTTTGAGCATTCTGAAAATGAGGAGATTGACAATGATGAAGAAAGTGAGGATGAGGAAACTCTTCAACAAGCTTATCATAAGCTGTATAAAGAGTGTTTTAAGTTGACCAAAAACAATGCAAAACTGGTTAAAAATTTCAAATTGTATAAAAAAGAGAATGAAAGTGTCAAGCAAGAGCTAACTGAAGCTCAAGCTTTGGTTGTGAAATTAAAATTTGACCAGGAGATTTTGTGTGAAAAATTTGCCTTATGTGAAAAATAAAGAAATTGTCTGTTTGAGTTGAGTCAAACTAGAATAACCAAACTAATTGAACTTGAAAAATAACTGAATGCTTGTATTAATTCCAATAAAGAACTTGAAAGTAAATTTGCTAAAGTAGAAATTGACTATTTGAATGCTCAAGCTACTTTCAAGAAATTAAATACAGGTACTAAGGCTTTGGATAACATGTTTGGGTCACAAAAGGCAGTGACTGATAAGAGAGGGCTTGGATTCATGGGTGCTTCTTCAAACAAACCGTACAAAGAAAAAGAAAAACTTGGCCAACCAATTTTACCTGAGTCTGCGCCAAAATTTATGAAAGCAGAAAGTGGCATAAGTTCAAAGAAATTATCTATAAATTTTTCAACTAAATCAAAGGGAAAGTGGGGACATCAAATGAGTAAATCCACCATTGTACATGGTGAGGTAAGAAATGCTAAATTTATTTCTACTTGTCATCATTGTGGTATTATTGGTCACACTAGTTCAGATTGCATGAAGTTGAATAGGAATACTTTTTTGTGCCAATTTGTAACCACTGTGGTATAAAAGGACACATCAGACCCCACTGCACTCGGTTGAGTAGATTCAGATTTGACATGCCACATCAACCTAGGAAGAATTGGATTTTTAACTCTGTACCTGTGTCTTTGAAACTCAAGAAATTTTGGGTCCGAAAAAGTGATCTATACAGCTTTTTAGCTAGTCGTAGTTCCTAGTCCGTTTTGGGTCTTATTTTTTGTTTTGTGTGCTTGTTTTTTTTGTTAGTTTTTTTTGTCGTTTTTTTTTTAAATTGTGGGAACTTTGTTAAGGATTGAGTATTTTTTCTGTGCATTATTTCATTTGACTGAAATTCCATAATTTAGACACTGAGATTAACTATCACATCCTTTTTTAGATAATCTAGTTCATAGTAGATAGAACGTTTTCAGATATTAGTCTATTCTGTACACCACTTGAACATTGATGGATGCATGGATCTTCTGCTCTTGGGATTATATTTATCAATGGGTCTCTTTTATTTTTCAGTTATCTATAGATTTCACAAAATGACCACATAGTAGCGAACCTCTTGATCTTAATGTTTAAACTCCCTTACTCTTTTGGTTCTGTTTGTTTGGCTTGAGAAAATGGCTACCTATGCGGACCTTATCTTTTCGTACGTACAAGTGTGCAGCCACCTTTTTTTTTTGTGCCAAAATTTGCTTAGAAAATGACTACTTATGCGAACCTTACTTTTTCGTTCGTACTAGTGTGAAAGTTGCCTCTGAAAGCAATAAAAAAAAGGGAAGGAAAAAGAAAGAAAATGGTTGCTGTTTCTAGTTAAGGGAGAGTTAGCTTATAAATTGGGTCAAAACTGGTTTAACTTTGTGATTTTTTTTCTAACTCATAAATAAATGTGACTCGACCTTATAGATCTCATACAGGATTTGATCTTGAAATCTTGAAATATTTCAAGTCACACACACACTTATCCATATAGAATCTACTCTGATTGTGTTCGTTCATATATGAATATAAGGGATCTCGAATTTTGTGTGTATTTTAATCATTTGACTAGATGTTGAGATTTTGAGTGAATGCAAATTTGCCTTAGATTCGTACTTGTCTTTAATCGTGTTTCACACTCAAAAAGATTTTTTTTTGTTTTGATTGTTAATTCGTGACAAAAAAGGGGAGAGATAATGTTAAGGTTGAGGGGGGAGTAATTTTCTTTAGTTTTAGTTTAAGTTGAGTTTGAGGGGGAGATTTTTTTTGTTTGTGTTGAGAGATTTTTTTGTTTGTGTTGAGTCAATGTTCAGTTTTTTCTTTCAAATTATTGCTGTGTCCTTGGTTTCTGCTTGGATATTTTGGATTGTTGGTTTTTGTCACAAAATTGTCAAATGGGGAGATTGTTACGGATTTTGGTATCGGTCTAATTCGTTTTGAGTTTGGTAAATCTGTGAAAAATAGTTATTTAAATTATTTATTTTATTCGTTGATATTTTTACACTTGTTCTTGTGGAGTTGTGGTTTGATATTGCAACGCAGCGAACAAGGAGCATACAACGGTGAAAAGCTAGTCGCAGTATCAGACCGCTTGATAGATCAATCGATCGGTCAAGTACGCGATGAGCAAATTTTTAGTGCAGCAAATTAGGTTTTGACAGTTTTCTATAAATATGGATGCCTAGGGTTTTCATAATGAGCCTCATGATTATATTGTAAAAATCTAGCCGCCATATTGAGCTCTCCTTACTATTCTCTCATACGGGCAAGTTAGTCTACAACTTGATGATCTTCTAACCTTCCACTCATTCAAGATATCATCAAGTCATCCAAACCTTCAACGATCTGTTCGTGGAGTCGCTTGAGAGGAGTCTCAAGTGTTGAAGTTTGGTGGAGGAGTCCGTCAACATTGAAGTCCGGTGGTAGGTTCCAGCGGCGATCAAGCACAGGAGTTGGGATACGTGGATTCGGCAAAGATAGGCTTACTACCATTGGTTGTGGGTGCAACATCGGGGTTTGTAAAATTTTTTTGTAACTAACAATTTAATAGTGTTTGATTTTCTAGATCCGGTGTGGACTCGTGGTTTTTACCCGATTTTGAATTTTTCACGTAAAAATCGCAATCTCGTATGTGATTGTGGTTTGTTTTAATTTCTGTTTGTGTGATTGATTAGTTTAAACTTTTGTATTGTTTAGCTTATTTAATAAAATTAATTTGTACAAATCAGTCAGTAAACAGGATTTTTCAAGATTAGGGAAAAGTTCCCACCAAATAAAAATAGAGTTATGCCAATTTGGTTATTTGAAAAAAATATCAAGGTTAATATTGCCAATTTGTATACAAATACTATTTGTCTGAATTGCCATTTTAGACTTGACTATGGCAGGTCCATTTATCCAACGCGGTGTGGGTGTTCTTTTGCAATTGCCATAAATAAATATTCACAAAAATCAACAGTGGTGTTTGGCATTACTGATATAGACAAGCTGAAGGGGAAGCGGATAGGGGCTATCGCCTCTCCTAAAATTTTAAAAAACTCACTATTATAATAGTAATTGTTCAGAATATTTTAAAATTATATATGTTTATCCTTCTAAATTTTTTTTAAAAACTTAATATATGTTCTAAGAATTTATAAGAACTATTCGTCTCTCCTAAATTAAAATTCTACGTACATTCGTATCTGATAACTGAAGTTAATAGCTTATGTATTGAAAGTTGTAGCAGAAGTTGTAAGTGTTTGATAAATATTGTAACTTGTAACTGAAATAAAAGAAAAAATAATTATACCTTGTTGCTGAAATTGTGTGTGTTTAAAAAAAATTATAACTTATCACTAAAATCAGTAGTATAAAGTTAAAAATTACTATAAGTAGCTTTTCCAAACACCCTGTGCATTTAGACTAAATATACGAGTTTAATCAATTTGCTCTAGTAAAAAAAAAAATTAAAAATGGACTCCGCATCACATTGCATTGGCAAGTGACAAACCATTTTTAGCTTAAAGCATTTTTTTTTTGGCTAATTCTATGCATTCGGCTTTAGAAATATTTTCACAGTATACAAAAAAAAAATTACATTTTACAGCAATATTTTTAAAGATTATAACAACACTTGTTGTCTATTTCCAATAAATGAACTTATTCAAACTTTTTAAATATAAAAGAATAGATAAATTTAACATATTTATACGATTGATGCGACGAAATAAAACAATGGTATCCACTACATAAATAATAGAAATTGTTATATACGAGACAACTTCTCTTTTGTCCACACATCGCATAATAAAGAATTTTATTTTTTAGATGATATATCACGAGACAAACTAGCTAAACTTTAAAAAACAAAGTGTTTCTTGCCAATATGATGACACAACTTGTTATTTTTTAAAGTGTTTTCAACACAACTTTGTTGATATTTTTATTGAACATTCAAACACTAGACTCCCTTTTTTTTTTTGTAAACATTAGTGGGTTCAAATGTGTAAGAGCTTGTTGGGTGTTTAAATATTTGAGATAGTGTTAAAATAATTGAGTTGGATGTTCAAGTATTTGGTCGAGGTATTCAAGCTTTTTAACGTAGTGTTCAAATCTTTAGATTGTCTAAACAAATACAAAATTTTTATATATACACAAAAACTCAAGGTATTCAATTGAATATTCTGACTTGCTGTCGTCCCAACTCTTTGGTTTCTAAGTTCTAATCCTAAGCATCAAGAGTCAACCATTGTAACTTACAATATTATTGTTGTTATTATTGTTATTATTATTATAAAAAAATCTGAAGAAACAATAACGAACGAGATTTGAACCGTGCAAAGAAATGGAGTTTGAGGAGGTAATTTTGATATGAGATATAGTTGTGCATGGTGTTCATGCTACAAGAATTCTTAAAAGATCAGCCATGAAATGGTATTTGATATTACTAAAACTAATAATTTATCGATTCTTACTTAAAGCAAAAGTTATGAATATTTAAAAAACATATAATTTGTTGCTAAAACTAATTATTTATAGAAAAATAATAATTATAACTTGTAACAAAAGTTATGAATATTTAAAAAATAATAATTTATTATTAAAATCAGTAGTAAAAATTTAAAAACTACCGTAAGTAGTTTAGCGAAACTCCACCAAAAATTCCTACTACTAGTATCATTGGGTCTGAATAGAGAGTTCGTCTTGCAAAATAGGCCAGGCAGTCCAGATTTTACTGGGCTGGGCCTTGATCAGGCCTATTCCAATATTCCGCCCAAAGTTAATCTAGGCCTATTCCTTGGGTACCATGCAAATGGGCCTCAGGCCGAATTACGTGCCTAAAATGGGCTTATGCTAATGAACAAAATGATTGGTTAAAGTTATTTGTTTATCTTATTTATTTATTTATTTTTATTTATTAAAAATATATTATTAAATTAATTTATTATATTTTTATATTGAGACAGAGTCCAAAAAGGCACAAGTCTTGATAAAATTATAAAAAAAATAATTAAAAATACAAAATAAGTCAATAAGATAAAGGTCCGTTTATGAAAGAAAAAAAAAATCACTAAAATGGGCGTATGCTTACGAACAAAATGATTGGTTAAAGGTCCCTTTAGATAATAGTTTATTTATTTATATTTATTTTTTTATTTATTTTAAAAAATATTATTTAAATAAGTTATTATATTTTAATTTTTTTATTGAGCCAAGCTAAAAAATTGTCTTAATAAAATTATTAAAAAATAAAAAAACAAATTAATAAGATAAATTTTACGATACTTATTTTCGTTTTTAGTAAATTTTTATGTTTTATTTATTTATTTTAATCTTCAAAAAATAAAAAAATAAACAAAAAATTCTCAATAATTATCACAAAATTCGGCGACGGTGCAATTTCTCCGACCGTATCTTAGCATCTATTTGCATAAATTGATTTTTTCTTTCCCTTATAATGCAGAACCTTGGCTTTAAAATTTTCTTGCATAAAATTGTTCATTAATCGGAAGGAATACCTGGAATCAACATGGGTCACCGACTCAGCTGAGTTCACTCATACTCTTTAGTTTTGAATGATTTGCAGTTAATTAACAATTCCATGCATTGCTTTATCAATGAAGTATGCAAGAATAAAGATTGTGGGTGTATATATATATATATGTATATGTGTATATATATATAGGGTGTATGTATCTACTAGCTTCTATTCTGGGTTTGTAGTGGATTTATTATACATCAATGCTATGGTCCGAGAGAATTTTATTCGGAATTAAATATGCGTAGATTAGATTCACTTAGATATATGGGCCTACACACTCAAATGAATTTAAACTATTCATTTCAAATTCGGGATAAAATTATGTGATTATTCTCTAGATATTTAGCTTTTCTATTTATTATACGTTTATAGGAAGTAGAAAAGATGCAGCCTAAGAAAACAGTCTCAGAATTTGTCCTATAATTTGAAATTAATGGATCAAATTCACTTGTTTGTTTGGATCTCACACACTCGAGTGAATTTGATCCATTCGTTTCTAGGTATAATTTTCTAGGTATGTAGTATTAGCGTACAAGACAAATGCCAATAAAAAAATATTATATAAGAGAAATATGCGTTTTTTGATGTGGTGTTTTGATAGTTTTTGTTGGGTTTGTGCCTTGTATTATGTAGGATCTATATAATGAGGTTTTTATTTATATGTTTTTTAGCTGAACTCTATAAAAAACTCAATACATGTAGAATTTTACAATTATATGAGTTTATGGGTTTAGGGTTTCCACGGTGTGCCTCTAAATAGAATATTTGTGAGGACCCTAGAATTTGTAGAGAATTGAATAAAAAAGGTAGAGATGTAGGGAGAAACGGAAAAATACTTGGAGCACTAGGATGACCCTTGAGCAGAAAAACATAGTTTGTTTCAAGACTCGGATTATGGATATTGGGTTTTAAAGTATTTTTGGTCTCATAATTGTACACTCTATAATTATAGTGGATTGTCTCTCTCACTTTTAGACGTAAACAAATTGTGCCGAACTATATAAAATTTTGTATAATTTTTTTTATAGTGTATGCATGGTTGTGCTTACATTTGTGCTAGGAAATTGGTGTTTAACATCCCAACAGTCTTCTTCGTCATTACATATTTTCTTTGTTCGCTCTTACCCACCTTGATACCTCATTCAATTCATTTTAGGATGAAAAGTAGAGCTCTCATCACTTTGCTTCTTGTTTTTTATGGTGTGTGCATGGTTGTGTTTCCGTTTGTGTCAGGAAATTAGTGTTTAAAATCCCAATAGTTTTCTTTGTCATTACATATTTTCTTTGTTCACTTTTACCCACCTCAATACCTCATTCAATTCATTTCAGGATGAAAAATAGAGCTCTCATGCTTCTTGTTTTCCACGTAAAATTAGAAACTTCTTCACTTGCAACTTTTATACCATTCAGTGTGTGCGAACAAGAAGAAACTACTCGAGAAAACTAAAAATGTTGGGCTTGCTAGAGAGAAATCTAAATTTTCTATTCAGCCTAAAAAACCTTACATTAATCTTCAATTTAGGTTGTTTTTCTTTTCTCTCATATCCTTTTGGGTTGTTAGATGATTTTTAGTAAGCTAGGTAGTTTTATGTTTTGTATGCTTCTTGTAGGCCTTTGAGATCTCGTCCAGATCTTTATTTGTATTATTTATAATTCCTTGGTTATAAAACTAAATGCTTGCTTGCCAAAAAATAGAAAAGAGTATAAATAGTTAAATATAATTGCTTGATTTGCTTCGCATTTTATCTTGTACGTTTGGTTGTTTAAAAAACGGAGGACTAGATGTAAAAAGGAAGTTGGACTTGTTTGTGCCCTAAAACAAATGGTAAATTTATATTGTATAAGCCTTATTATTTTATCGGACTCCATTGCATGATGTTTGCAGGTCAAGAAAATAGTGAGTTTTATGCAGTTTCTCAGCTACCAATTGGCGCTTGCCACTCAGTGAAATGGATTTGTTAGTGTAATTTTGTAAAGAGCTACAAAATAGCAAAGATTGTGTAGTGAAGATTGAGTATTGTAACCATCTGCACTTGTTGATAATGTTAGTTGTATGGTAAAAAAAAAAAAACTGAATAACATTACTAGTATGTACCACAAACAATAGCAAAGAAAAAAATATATATAAAGACAAGTAGACTGTTATTTTGTTGCTAAACATGGGGAGGACAAAATGTCTATTTCTGGTTGTTCAACTTAAGATGCATGAGAAAGGTTTGGTATTCTCGAATGCTAGCTATGGAGAACTGTCAATTTTATTCGATACCTCAAAGTGAGGATTTCTTCTCATTATATAACCATCGCGGGGCTGATTACATGGCTAA
>JAOTRH010016473.1:8749-22572 GCA_034768845.1 Heliamphora exappendiculata | reverse complement strand
TTGATTAATTGTGTTCAGATAATGTACAGTACTTTGAGTCGTCAATGATTGAGATTTCCTCCATGAGATCAACAATATCGATGAGTTGGGAACTGGCATTATTTATCCGATGATTGATAATCAGCTGATAAAAATCACGTCCGATTTAGGTTGAGGAGTTCCCCCTCGTGGGCTTTGCTTATAGGTTTGATTATGCTAATCCTGTACAGTGGATCTTTGGATCCGGTATATCAAAAGGTTAAGTGGTACGGTTGCGAGGAGAAGAGAATAATTAAATCGGGTTGTCAGTAACCTAATTTATTTATCGAGAATCTATATCTTAAACGTGGAAAGAATTCAGTGCATTTAATAATTAGAAACTCAAGACATAATTTGAGTTAGGGCCGGAAGTTCAGTCAGGACCTTTAGTGGAATAAGTTCTGGTTTGTGCGGGAAAGGATCTCACTCGGGAACAGAGTTAGGGATATCCGATTTTCTCGTACAGTTAGCCTGAGTCCTATACTTCCTTGTGATCCCTCACGTAGCCCATAATGCACACGGACATTTTTCTTATTGGTTTCAGTAATTATTTAATTTAATTGGAATGCTAATTTTGCCGCCGAGAACATTCGAGAATTAAATTAAATTAATGAGGGGCGATTTTAGTATTTGGCACACCTAAGGTTTATTCTCTAAGTGGCCGGCCCTAGAAGATGATGAGATTGATTATTTATGTTAAGTATATTTCTTTATATCTTTTTTGAAAAGAGAGTATATATTTAATATAATTTTGATATATTCTTATATATTAAAAAGGAGGCTCATTAATCAAACTCTAACCCTAATACTCCTACATAGTCGCCACCCCCTTCTCCTCTTTGGCAATTAATTTTTCTTTTTTGGAGATTATTGTGTGAGAAGAAACCAAAAGGAGGAAGAACACTTTGATCAGAATCAGTGCCCACACATCGTGATCGTCGTAATACGTCCGGCTCAGACGTGAGAAGATTGCAAGGTCATGTTCAACGTATTCGGGATTTTTTGAAATTTTTCGACAAGTTTCATAAATGTATTAAACTATTAAAATCATTATAGTTTTCGTTTTTCATGAAAATCGCATATGTCATTTTTTACGGTCATGACATCGATTCAAAAAATCTCAATTTTTTCTGCTGTGCAGCTCCCTCTCTAACAGTAGTTCACTTGGCAAATCAAATCCTAGTCATATGCGAAGCAGTAACTAGGTATCCCTAACTCCACATAGCGTCTTTGGTCTATCAAGCCCTAATGAGCTAGGCACCTTAAGCCCTAGTGTGCCAGAAAAACTCTGTTTCAAACCCTAATCATATGCGAAGCGTTATCTAAGTCCTAGGTTCGTGAGATGACCCTTTGGTTTTTTAAGCCCTGGTGTGCTAGAAAAATTAAATCCGAGTTATATGCGTTGTTGTCTAGGTATTTCTAAGTCCAAATGGCGTCTTGGGTCGATCAAGTCCTGGTGAGCTAGGCACTCTAAGCCTTGGTGCGCCAGGCAAACATTGTTCCAAATCCCAGTCATATGTGAAGCATTGTCTAAGTATTCTTAAGTTCAGAGGGTGTCTTAGGTCTATTAAGCCCTAGTGAGCTAGGCACTCTAAGCGCTGGTGTGCTAGAAAAATCTCTATCCAAAAACTCTAGGTTCTTGAGATGATCTCTAGGTTTGCTAAACCTTAGTGCTCTAAGCCCTGCCTCCTAGGCGCTTGTGTTCTAAACCCTACCATCAAAGTGTTTGTCAGTTGCTCAGGTATTCTGCTAGATCCATAATCCGATATACAAGTTTGTCCTTTTAATGTTAATGGTGGAGTTGCATTGCATTTATATCCATTGCAAATTTTAGGGCCCATTTGTTATCAAGGTTTATTAAATTAATTATGTTATTGCATTTTTTTAACTGGGGTAATTGATTATGAGTTCTTCAATTATATACATCATATCACAAGTAATAGGGGTTCCTAAACATGCATATATGTTTGAATATAAAGCTACAGAGCATGCTCCAACATTCTGATTAGAGAAAAGAGGACTTGCTGCATGATCATGGCGGGAGAGGTGGTCGTGTGGCTCGCGGAGAAGAAGATCGGGAGTAATATCAGCGACTGGAGGCTCGTTTCTTCTCATCCCGCTGGGCTTTTGATGGTGAGGAGTTGGGGCAAAATGACGAGGGTTAAAGGGAGCGGGAATACCCTTGCCATCGCGGGGATCCAAGAAACCTATTATCTCAGCCTCAGCAGCTACCTGATCCGCTGCTGCCTGATCTGCTGCTGCCTATGCTGTTGCTACTGTTGCCTGTGTCAGTTTATCATTATCCTCAGCCGCACGAAGTAGAGAACACTCAACCTCGGTCACCAATATGTCCATCGCGCCCATAGTAGTGGAAGGCTGAGGAGTAGAAATCCTACTATCGGGAATGCTAGAACCGGCTCCCCTAATAGCGCAAAGGGAAGTGTTGTCGAAAGCAAAGGGTCCTCGCCGTGCCCCGAAGATGTCATCACCATGACCGTGGCCTTCCATGTGGAGGAAATAGTCGAAAAGCTGAGAAAATACTAAAGAAAGTCGCAAAAGCCTTGAGGAACCGAGAGAGGGCTGAGAGGGTTCAAAGGGGTTAGAGAGAGAGGGAGAGAGAGAGCAAAGGTTGCAAGTGAGGCTGCCCCGTGTGTCTAGGGAGATTTGATGACGCTTAAATCTTACGATCGCAACATCTAATGTTGGTGGTCGTACGGTTTATGAACCGTATTGTTGCAGCTGCAAGGTTCATTTGAATAGATCCTCGCAACCACAACCTGATCCAAACGTCTTATCATGGCCTAGAACTTTGAACCCTGCGACTGCAAGGTTCCAATGTTGCAGGCACGTGCTTTTAAGTAATGATTGAGTTTTGGGGTTTGTGTTTGTTCTTAAGGGCTTATTTGGTTCCTTGTGTTGGGGTTCTAAAAATAGTTTTAAAGTATTGACTCAACTTTTTAATTATTTTTATCCCGCGTTCGTCCCGAATTTTTAGGTCTTGACTCGACCTATTAATTTGTGATTTTCATTCAATAAAAATAATTTTAAAATTTTGACTCGACTTTTTAATTATTTTTATCCCGCGTTCTCGTCCCAAATTTTTAGGTTTTGACTCGACCTATTAATTTGTGATTTTCTACCGATAAAAATAGTTTTAAAGTCTTAACTCGACTTTTTAATTATTTTTATCCCGTGTTCTTGTTCTGAATTTTTAGGTATTGACTCGACCTATTAATTCGTGATTTTCTCATGATACAAATAGTTTTAAAGTCTTGACTTGACTTTTTAATTATTTTTATTCCGTGTTCTCGTCTTGAATTTTTATGTCTTGATTCGACCTATTAATTCATGATTTTCTCATGATAAAAATAGTTTTAAACCCTTGACTCTTGACTTTTTAATTATTTTTGTCATGTAGTCTATTCAAATTTTTAGGTATTTACTCGACCTATCAATTTGTGATGCTTTCCCGGTTAAGATAATTTCTAGGATCTTGACTCGATCCTTTTGATTATTTTTCCCTAGCCAAGTTCATAGATCTTGACTCGATTTTTGAGTTGTTTATTCGTTTGTGCCCTCTTTAGATCTTGACTCGATCTTTAGGATATTTGTTGATCATGTTTAGCATCTGCATCATGTTTTGCATTTGGCATCATTTGCATTTGCTCCAGAACTACGTTTTGTTTTGATCCTTAGCAAAGGGGTACGTAGGCAGCTCGATGGAAGTTTAGGCACGATCACCATCATGTGAATGCTCGTGTGTTTGTAGCCTAAGATTGGCGAGTCGGTCAAATGGTTGTTGTCTCTAGGTCTTTGACATAACTCGCATCACGCATTGCTACATAAGTTGTGTCAAAGAGGGGTAACTGTAGACACTCCAATTTGACCCCGCCAAATATTAGGATTATCCGGGTGAGTCCGATGATGAAAACCAAGTGGAATGATATTTGTACACGATCGACGGGAAACAATTCAAATCTAGTGCTCCGTGAAATAAAACTGAAAAATCACATCTTTAAAACCTTGAGGCCGCAACCTTCAAACCTTGCGACTTAGTTGTTCATTGACCCAACACCTGCAACATTTGAACCTTACAACCATTATGTTGATTGTTGCGACCGTAATAGAAAACTCTTGGAAACCCTAAACTTTGTTATGGTCGTGACCTTGATCCTCACAGTCGCAACCTTCGAAGGTGGCAACGGCAAACTCGTTGAGCCCAGTCTGAGCTTTGAACATGGCAGTACCTCATTAGTTGGCATGCTTTATATAAACATACATTTGATACGATTTTGAGAAGAACTTTTGGCTAACGCCGATATACTGCTGCTTTATAAAGGATGAATTTTGATGTTAATACACTGCTGTACTCCCGACTCACACCCCAATCCATACTATTGCTCGATTTTAACTTGGAAACTAGAATTGGATTGCTTCTCGAAGATTGAGCTAACGATTCTACATTCCACGACATGAGGACTCTTCTGGATAGTCGCATTTTAGGTATTCTGTTGGAACCTCTGCATTTCTCTCCTCACATTTTTCTACCCTTGTGGGGTGGTTGGGTTTTGCATTTGAATATCAATTGCCGAATTGCATGCTTTTTCTTTAGTGCTTCCATCACTAGGTTTAATTACCACATGTTTAATTGAAAATTTTGATTAGTGGAATTGTGAGCATGCTTAGTCCTTGGTTTTTCTATCACTAGGTTTACTTACTTTGTCCATACATTTGACTGTCGATTTTGAGTTGTTGAATCAAAAGCATGCTTAATTTTAGAGAATTTGGTTAACTTTTATTATAATTTGGTTCAAATAGTCTCAATTGTGATTTTATTTATACTACACACTAGCACCCCAATATGCTGTCCATTAAAATAAAAATTAGCAATACAGTGCCTACAAACCATACAATCACAACAGTCAATGTTGTGGTTGTGACGTTTTGGCACTAACATCCTCACGGTTGCAACAATCAATGTTGCGCCCGTGCAATTGCATCCCATTGTCCTTACGACCGCAACATTTATATGTTATGGTTGCAAGCTTTGTTTATTTACAGTAGCTTAATTTTGTTCTAGTAGCCTATTCTTGTTTTTCGTTTTTTATTCTGTTGATTACCAACATGCAATCTATAGTGTATTTCCAGTATGATTAGGGCTTAGAAAACTTTGGAGTTTACTTCTCTTTTTTATTTAGAACCATGTTACGCTTGCTTAGTATTCTGATTAGGTTTTGTTAGTTTGAATTAATTGATAGCATCTTCTAGTCATCGCATGTGGTTTGTGCCATGTGTCCTTTAGTGAGACTTTGCATGCCTAGAATTTAGGGTTCCTTTTATATTTGGTTTCTGTTTGATATGTTTATATGCTAGATTATGTATTTTCACTATTTGATTTTGGATGTTCTTTTTACCCCCCATTTTTTGTATTTGCATGTATCTAAGAAATATAATTAAAGAACCAATGATAATTAGTAGAGGCCAACCTCATAGTTGGGCGAACGGGGTGCCTAACACCTTACTTGATTTGTACCTTAACCCTCGAACCCTTGTTTTCTTTTGTTAAACATTTTAAAGATCAGTGGCTCATTCTTGTTTTTCATGATTTTTTTCAAAAATCAAGTGGCGACTCCAATTTTCAATTAAAAGAATTTTCAAAATCATTTTGTTTTTAAGGTGTTAAAAAAGTTTTGAAAATAACCGTTAAATTTTCTATTTTTGAACCAAATCCAAAATCCCAGCGCCATACCCCTCTCAGAAAATGCCGGTCGATCCTCATAGTCTTCAAAGGAAATAGTGCCTACAAACCAAAGCTGATGAAATTCTTGCGCTCAACCAAGGAGAACTCGTCCATCCACGACGAGAGAGAGTTGTTGAAGGAAAGAGCCACGAAGGAATAAGAAAAATGGAGAATATCTTAGGCAGTGGGGTTTGGACTAGATAGTCCTCTTTTATAGAGCTAAAAGGAGGAGGACCACAAAATCAACTCTATTTTTTGTGCAAAAAAGCTTTGCTACGGCAGTTACTTTTTTTCTTCTCACAACCGCTTTGTTTATTCTTCATAGCCGTTACCAAACATCACGGCCGTGACTTTTGTTTCAAGTGGCCGTAACATTTGCGTCCTCAATGTCTCGGCCATCACCTTTGATTGTCACGGCCGCGAGGTCCTTTCTCACGACCGTGACCTTTTTCTTGCAAGAATTTTGATAGTCCCTCCCTTTTTTGTAAACAAGCCCAACTTCTTACCAAAGGACCTGTAGAAACTCACAACAAATAAAATGGATTTATAAGGCAAGTCTCAACTCACAAACCATATATCATGCATAAATAAGGGAAGAAAATTTGTTTTATATACAAAACTGATAAATCAGTAAGCATCCATAATGATTGTAATGTAAAACAAAGGCACGAAGGCCTATCCGTCAAAAGTAATGAAGAGTAATGCATCAGGAGTACGTATCGGCGGGTAGACAGGCCCAATCAAAAGAATAGGCACGTAGGTCTCTATGTACAGAAAATAAAAAGAAAGAAGAGATAAAGTAGGGAGGAGGGGGAGTCATCACTCTCGCTGAATCCACGTCCTCTAGACCACGGACCTTCCTTGGGATGACTCCCTAGCTATGGAGCCAGTCTCCTCCTCCTCCTCAGAGCTCTTGATGGTGTGGACGACACTAGTAGATCGAGCTCTAGATGAGGAAGCTAAAGCACGTCTGGAAGAGGCGGCCGATACCGTATGACCACCACAAGTCCTCGAACCTCTACCCCTGTCATGTTACAAGAAAGGATGGGATCAGGAAAAGATATATGGCATAAAGGAAATAAAAGGAAACGCAGAAAAGGAAAAAGGAAATTAAATACATACCATGGCGGGTCCGCTCTGAGGAGCAGCAGGGAGCTAGAGGCCATGGGATTTGAGAGTGTTGTCCATCCAGCGGATCAGCACCCTCATCCCGATCATGATCCGTAGACTGCTCGCCCCACTTCTAGGAAAGCTGCCTAAATGAAAGAAGATACATTAGTACATGTAAGAAAAGTAGTATGGAAAAGTAGAAAAGAAAAGAAGAGAGAATGTCGTACGTGCTCCACACCTAGGGGAAGATGCATCTCCGGCACTGGCAGATGAGGGATCTTGATCTGCTGGAGAACCCCATCCCCAAACGTGTCCATGGTCCAGGATAACTCAAGATGAGCCACTCCAACAAGTTCGGGGCAGCAAGAGGAGTATCCTACATAGAAACACGAGCCCTCATAGCAAGCTTGAGACTCTATAGCAAGCATGAGCCTCATTTGAGCGAAGACCGCATAATCACGATCCTCACCCTTGAGAAGCATCGTAGCGTCGACCCCCGCCATGGCATGGATGATCTTAGCTATACGCAAGGCGTCGGTCCGATATATCCCGGTCAGAGGAGCCCTTGGGATGCAAAACTGCTTGTACCTAAGGGACTACCAAACAACACGCTCATCGAGGTACCACTCTCTATAGAATGGTCCCTCTAGCAAGACATGAGTCCGACTGACCTTCCATCTCCGCATCAGAACAGCACCGGCTCGGTCCTCCAAGTCGACTAAAAGATCTCAACGGACTTGTAAAGAAAGAACTCATATCAGAAAGTAGTATGTGTGAATAAAGTAGAAGTGAGGTAATAGAAGAAAGGAAGAAGCATACCCGGTCAGCAGTGAGGGTATCCAGGAAGAGGCGATCGGCGTCCAGATCCTTCCTGCCAGGCTTCATACCTCGGTATCTCCTTGCCCACCGAAGTGCACTACAGATCACCGAGGGATCCTCACAAGAGTTCACCGGTACGAGCATACCGAGGAACTCACAGGCCCAGAGATGCAAGAAAACTAAGAGAAGCATCAGTATAATGAGTGAAATGATATGAAAGAATGAAAATTAGTAAGAGCAGAAGCAGAGGTATACCTCCCAAATCTGCCAGTAACCATTTGTGCTCCAGTTAGAGGTCCAGGTGGCAGCGGTTATATAACCGTAGAGGGTAGCCAAGGTAGCCCACCAATCGTATACGCCGATGTTGTCCACCGCTACCATCGCTGCAAGGTAGTGGAGGTGCACTCTATTCTCTAAGTTTGAGAATAGAGATATCCCGAACATGCAGAGAATAAAGGCACAGGCTACCCACTCGAAGTGACAGGCCTCTGAGCAGATGAAGTCACAAAATGCAGTTCTCATCTAGGAATACTTGATGCTACCCTTGTTGATAGCTGGTGGCACCTGGACGAGGAAGAAAGTAAGAGCCTCGGGGTTCCTACTGATATTTGGATCAAAAGGGATCAGGTCGCTGTCTACCCAAATCCCCGCGATGAGTGCAAAATTGAGGGGAGTGAGTGTCGCCTCGAACGTGGGGGGATGGAAGGTATTGGTGGTATCCCACCACCTCTTAGCTAACGCCGTGAGCTAAACCTGATCGTTGCTGGTCTTCTTTAGCATGCTAACAAACCAATCGAATCTAGCTCGGTCGATAATCTTTCGATTCCTCTGTGGGTGGGTAGTGTACCACTCCAGCACATCGGAGGATCCTCAAAACCGCAAGTATGGATGCTCCCCTAAAACAAAACAAGACAAGAAATCAGTAAATAAGATCAACAACAAATTCTAAACTATAATATGTAACAACCAAAACATAAACATAAACATTCGTTCCACAATTTTTGAAAACCCCCCGTGAATAGATTCAGTAAATTTTGCAAAAGTTTCAACCCAAACACATCTAAAACACATAGAACACTTGAAATTTTCTCTTTACACACATAAGTTCAAAACCACAACCGGCATCCATCTAACAATTGCCACGCGAGATAATCCAAACATTCAATGTCGATCAAACAACGAAGCACAAATCGTTGTTCTCACATTAACAACTACATTATTCAAATTTAAACTCAACTTTTGTTTAGTTCAATTTCATGTTTATCCCCATTGCAAACTCAGTTTTAATGATCAATTCAAACCGAATTCGTTTCAATCCCGAATTCATTCTCAAATTTCAAATTTTGTTCATTTTCGCTTAAACCCACTTCCAACCCAATTTTTACACTCAATCCGATGAACAATTCCAACACAATTTCGATCAATTCAATTCAAACTCAAGACTCAAATTCGATTCAATTTTAATTTCTAAATATTCCAAATCAATACGATTCAATTCGATTCAGAAATCCAAAAATTCAACTCCAATCCTAAAATTTCATCCGATCCATGCAAATTCAAATTCAAATGTTAGTGTCAAAACCCAATTTTAGGATATTCAATTCAACCGGTTTAACAACAATTCAATTTTAAC
This sequence comes from Heliamphora exappendiculata, assembly GCA_034768845.1. Taxonomy (NCBI): domain Eukaryota; kingdom Viridiplantae; phylum Streptophyta; class Magnoliopsida; order Ericales; family Sarraceniaceae; genus Heliamphora; species Heliamphora exappendiculata. The sequence goes on along the minus strand of JAOTRH010016473.1, from coordinate 13,252 downwards.
CTCAAAGTCAACCTCAAGTTCAACTTCAAAGCAGCATAGTCTCAATTCAGAATTCAAAATTTCAATTTTAATTTCAATTTCATTTCAACCTAATTCAATCTTGATGCAAAGAGTAACTTAATTTCAAAACTCAACTTAAGCATGCTCAATTTTCAAATACATTCAAACTCAATACATTCGAATTCAATTCAACTCATGTCAACTCGATTTCAATCTCAAACTAAGATCATTACAAATTCAAATACAATTCAATCCAAATCCAAATCTTGTTAATTCAATTCAATCTAATTTAAGAACAATCAATCTCAACTTCAAACTTTTAACTCAAAGAGTTTGTAATTTTTGAATGTAGGCAAAAGATTATGTACACAAAAGGGCAAAAAGGAAAGTTTTTGGCATATCGAGAGGTTTGTGACCGAGACAAGACTCTTTTGACCACGAAGAAGAATCTCACACTCCGCAACCCCATTTGGGAGGATGAACCTCTTCATCCCCGGTTTCGTCAATCAGTGGCGAAGAGGGATATAAGTAACCGAATCAAAGCGCTCTGGCATATCCTTCGTCGCTCCCCCTCCAGTAAATGGGCACTTGCGCCACCATCCTCGTCATCACCTCCACCAGCATCATCCCTACCGCTGTCACTACCAATTGTGGCACCTCCACCACTGCTGCCACTGTCGCTGGCCCCACGGCTACCACCTCTTCCCCTCTACCGGTGCCTCTATCACTACTGCTCATGCTGTCAGTGCTGTGTAGGGACCCGACCATGTTTAAATTATAATTATTAAATAAATCTATGTTGTGTCTTCTTTAAACGAGTCTTGAAGTGTTCGGTGTAAAACTTATAGTTGTTGTGATACCTTTTCTCCAGAATGGTTTTGGTGGGCGATCGCTCGAGCGGCCCCCAAGTCTGTTCAAGCGGACTGTCGGCAGACTAGTTTTAAGTTACGGATTAAAACATTTCCTTCTCATTCTTTCGTCCCCTCTCTCTCTAGAATAAAAGTTGAGACCTAGGGTTGGGTTGGTGATTTCTTGGAGCCCTCTTTGCTCATCTAGAGTGAATTTCTTGCATTTCTCCCGAGTGAGCACCCGTTAGAGAGTGAAGACACGTGTTGGAAGCTTCCCCTTCGCCACCGGATTGGAGATTTGATCGATTGGAGCTTGCTAGGATTAGATTCTGGTTGCTTGAGCTTAAAAAAGATAGGATCTATGACTATCCTGGAATGCTTATGTGATATGAGTTATATATTTGAAAATTTATACATGAGAGCATGAAAATAATGTTTTTGAAATCTTAAGCTAGGGTTTGATGGTAAATCATGATAAATCTCGAACTTATGAGTGATTTAAGGTGATTCTATCTATTTATCATTGTTGGATATGGTTGAAGTAAAATACAAGAAGTAAGGATTTGGTTGTGGAGTAACCTTTTCAAAATTGGGAGTTTTGAATTAATGAACCCAATAATTAAATTGATTAATGATTTGATAAATTTTGGGTTGTGGTAACCTAATTACATGTATGAAATTCATGAATTTAATGATATATGGAATAACATAAATGATGTGTTGGCAGTTGTTAATAAAGCAAATGAATCTGATAAATTTTTGGGAACCACAAGGTGTTGGTTGGGAGTTTTTAGCTAATTAAACCCAAATGTGTGAAGTGCATGAAATTGATGATGTATAATTGATGTTAACTATATATGTGTTGGGTGTTGACGAGAGGATCCATGTTGGGTTGGACTCGTGTTTGAGAATTACCATGTGATGAAATAAAAAGGACCGATTTGAATCTATGGATCGTTTAAGTTGGGCTTGAATAGCTCCTCAGTGAAGGACCAAAAAACTATGCAGATTTAGTGACCTATCCTTCGGTTAATAACCGAAAATGAGGCGTTAGTCGTGGAGGGTTATAGAACGCACCGTTACTTAGCGGGTCTCGCGTGATCCAGTCAGTAGTAACGCAGCGTGGATCTATAAGCTCGTCTGATGTCGGCACCTAGATTATAAACCGTGCGTTGGTTGAGATATAATAAAATGTGGACAATGTGTGTATGTGTATGTGGGAGTTGTAAAAATTGAGAACCTAAAATTGGTGTAATGAAATAGGATGAAAGAATAGGTGATGGATTCGTATATGAAAATGTGTTTATCTAGCATAAGGAAAACCGGTTATATGATTGAGATTTTGGTAGAAAATGGGGGTTAGTTTTTAATAAAATTATGTGTTGCATTTCGCATAACCATCCTCGCATGTTGTGCATATGTTCATTGTTAGTCAATTTTCTGCAAACTTCAGCTCATGTTGTTTAACAACATTTCAGGTGACAGCGAAAAGAAATCCATGGAATGAGTAGCTTGGTCTTGGAGACCCTTTTTGTGTAGTTTTTGGTAAGATTACATGTTCCTTAATGAAATCTTGGAGAATTAGAATTGTATATGTAATTCTTTCTTGAATACTTGGATGAATATTTTGTGGGTTGGCGTAACCCGTTTGTAAGGCACTAAGACCATGATTTCACATCTTGTATGCATGTGAGGGCATTGGACTCATATTTTGGATTAAATTTCTTAGTTTTTGGGATGAAATATCATTGCTTCAATTGTAGGATCTTTGAGTTTTCAGGTTGAATGGAGTTGTTTCATTACCAAATGTATATTTTACTTTAAATTTGTGCCTAACCAAAGGCATGTTGAAAACTTGTGAAAATTAAGTGTCATTCTAACATTTAAAATTTTTTTTCAAGATTTTAGCAAAGAGGCCATCAGGTACCCCACCGCTCGAGTAGTAGAGGGTCCGCTTGAACGGACCCTTGCTGTTTGGGAATTTTGGGACTTTTCATTTAAAAGGGTTTTTGTTTGGTACCTTCTTGGGCATCTCCTGGGGTATAAAATGGAATATTTTGGGAATTGTTTTGCAAGTAAAACCCTTACTTTTATTTTTATCTTTTACAAGAAAGTTTGGTGCCTTGTTTCGTTTTACCGTAATGAATCGTTTTACAAACTCTTTGGTTTGGAAGTCTTTAAATCGAATCCTTGTCTTACCTCCTGCTTGGATTTTTATTGCTATGTTTTCGGGGTGTGATAGATTGGTATCAGAGCTCTAAATTCGAATACATAGGTGTCATGGGAATGGTTAATCCATTGCGTGAGAGTTGCATTGATGTGTGGTATTCATGTATTTGTGTGTTAGCATGATATATCTTCGAAGTAACTTGATGTTTGCATGCTATGTGTTTGTTGGGTATGAAGGTTAAATTTTTAGGATGATGTATCTTGCCTTTGGGCGTCCGGTCAACTATCTTGGGGTTGGATTTTGAAAGGCGTTTGGCCGACATCGGTTCTAACTAGAGATCCAAACAAGTTACCCAAATTGACGTGTCATTCCAATTAATCCTTCTCGTTATGTGAGATGTGTTGATGCCATGATATATGTTATGTGATAACATGAGGAAAGATAATGTTGGTCGTGTGAGATGAGTTAGTTTAGTCCGTGATATTGATATCTCTGTTTATTTTTTCTTATATATAGAGTAATGTTATCGAGATGAGGTAGAGGTCGAGGTCGCGCATATGCCCAGGTTTCGAAAGAAGGGGACGTGCATGCCCCGTAGGAACAATCGAGTGACGTTAACATTATTCAGGAGATGCTCATAACAATGAGAGCTTTGGCTGGGATGGCTAGGGGCAGAGCAAGAGCTCCCGAGCCAAGGGCTACGGTAGCAATGAGAGAATTCCAGCGGTTAGATCCTCCAATCTTTTCTGGGGAGCTGAACCCTAATGTTGCTACTGAGTGGTTAGAGGTGACCACGACAATCTTTGACACCCTAGAGATCGTGGAGGACGAGTTGCGAGTGAAGTTGGCTGCATTACAACTTCGGGAGAGAGTGATGGAAGTTTGCTAAGACCACCGTAGAGGGCACGTGGACTGCTTTCACTAGGGTCTTCCTAGAGAAGTATTTTTTGGGATATTTGAGGGATACCTACCAAAAGGAGTTTCTTCACCTCATCTAGGGTACCTTGTCAGTGGTTTAGTATGAGGCCAAGTTCGCGAATTTGTCGCGGTTTGCACCGGAGATGGTGGCAATGAAAGAGTTGCGCACCAAATGATTTGAGCGGGGTCTTCGACCTTCCATCAAGGATAGAATTACGGCTTTGGGCTTTCGAGTCTATACCGAACTAGTGGAGGCCACCATTTGAGTTGAGAATGCTATAGTTAGGAGTCGAAAGATCTGAGAAGGTAAGTCACATCAAGGGGGTTCTAATGCAGAGTCTGAGGGACGCTAGTTAAAAAGGCCAAAATCTAGAGGGTCGAGTTCTTATCCTATAGCATCTTAGCTGCAGCCACGATTGGAACCCACACCATCGATGGGTTCGTCTAGATGTTCCAATTGTCGGGAGCTAGTTTGCTTCTTGTCCAAATAGCTAGGGCATCGTGTGATAGGGAATGCCTACAATAAGGATAGCAGTAGAGTCAAATTCGGGGGGGGGGGGGGGCAAA
>JAOTRH010016462.1:0-22572 GCA_034768845.1 Heliamphora exappendiculata | reverse complement strand
ATTACTTTTGTATTTTCATAATTATTATATGTATAAAGTAACTTTTACTTTTTTACTTTTGAATTATTTTATTAGGTTGTAGATAATAGTGTAATTGTATATACATATCCTCCTACATATATGTATCTATACATTTATAATGTTACTTTTGATTATTTTAATAGGAATTGAGTGTTGTAGGGAATTAAGATTTATTAATTATTTTATTGTGTTTGTTGTAGAGATTCTCTTAAGTATGTATGCATACTTGTGTATACAAAGCTTGTATTAGAATTTGTGTGAGTTTGAATTCTAGTCACATAAATAATAATAAAAAATTATTACTATTATTATTATTTATTTAAATTTATTTATTTATTTTTTTCTAGTGTTGAGTGATCATGACGATATAGACGATTACACTACAGATATACTACCATTACTATTATTATACCTAAAAGCAGGTTCTCACAATTATATTGAATTATTAGTTTTGATTATAATATTGGGTTGTAGAGACTTATAAATACACCTATACATATATATATAATAAGTTATATTTATCTTTTTAATTATTATACACACTAAAGTGATTTTTACTTTTAATTATTTTATTTGATTGTAGAGATTCTCTTTGGTGTGTGTGTATATATAGACATATGCTTATGTAAGTAAGACTTGCGTTGGAGATTGCGATTGTGTATTGGTTTAGCATTATTATTATTTTAGGTTTTGATTATATAGACATGTATACTTATATATACACACACACATATAGATATATACGTATAATAAGGTTATTTTTTATTTCTTGATTATTATATTTAGAGTATTGTAGAGATTTGATTTTTTTATTTTTTATTTTAATTGAGATTATGAGTTGTAAAGATTTGACATTTGTTGATTATTATATTGTATTGTAGAGATTCCCTAATATACTGTCACGCCCTAAAATCTGGGGTCACGTGAAAATTTACCAAGCATCCGTTTTATATGAAAATATAGGTTTTCATACATTGAAATCTGTCTGTTGAAACCAATAGAATATCCAACAAAGTGTATCTCTCATATATAGATGACATAGAGTTCCAACATGCATACAGCATATCACCTTACAGCGTACAAAACTACCTTCAGGAACAGGCATACCAAAAAAGAAATTATAAAAGTCTTTCGCCATCGCGGGCACCACCAAAGCTACTTCTCATCCATAGCATCACCTGAAAAAAATAATTTTACAAAAAATCCCATCCGTGAGCCAAAACCCAATAGAAAATAGACTATAAAGCTGTAAAGCAGGATATGCAATTATATGGTGGGAGCGAACTCAACCAAAAAACCTAAAATGGTTTTCCATCAGACCACCGCGAGTCTCAAAATGATTTTATTTCATAAAACTCCTATTTTCAATCCTTAAAATCATGTTCTGCAGATAATGCAAATAAAGTACCACAGTTAAAGAAAAATAGTAATCAAAATTTTGTTCCCTCACGGAATGCACCATCGTGAAAAAAAAAGAATATAATCCTATGTATCGACTCCATCACACGACAAAGGTAACAACGATAGACCCCTGTCCATTATCTAATCCCCATACATCATGGGACCGGTTAGATAAACACAAGTTCTATACGGAGCACCACAACGTAAAGCTTAATTGACGGGCCCAAAACCCAAGGGTACAAAGCACCCAACCACTCAATTTATGGGGACTAACTCCAAGGTACAGAACACCTACGCTGTGCACGTTTCTGGACTCATTCCGAGGGAAACTCATGCCAAATACCTGTCATCCCAGTACATCTAGATAATTTTCTAAAAACCGAATCATTGCTTGACTACAAAAACATTTCTTAAATATACATTGCACATGCATATAAAGATCCATCCATAAACATGGAGATCAAAACATAACATGTAAAAATATGAGTTTCAAAACTATACAACATATGTATAAAAGATTCAATCCATGAAACATGGAGATCAAACCAAATATGTGAAACCATATTTCATCAAAATGTTTTAGAAATTGAGCCTCAACCCTAAGGGTTAGCTCCAAACCTCCATAAACACATTTTTCATCAAAAACCCATCCTTTTTCTCAAAAGAATCCCATGATGGAAATCATGGCTGGAATTGCTGCAACATTAGGTCCAACTGGTGCCTTAGAAGCACCGGGATCAACAAGAACATAAGCCCTGGCCTGTGGCAGTCAGGTCTGCCCTCCATAACCCTGAGTCGATGGTTGCCTCACCGACTGCGCCGAAGCACCTCCTTTCGCAAACCTAGGCATCTTAGCCCTAGGCTGCCACGAAGCCTATCGCCTTTATACTGATGAAGCAGCTGGTGCTCCTGTCGCACCCTGGGCATTCCCTTCTCTGGGAAAGTGTCTGCGAATATGTCCGGACTGATCACACACAAAACAGATAGGTGGGTCTCTCGCCTGTGACTGAACGGGTGCTAAACTCTGAGTCTGGCCCTTTTGCGGGCACTCAACTGAACGATGTCCCGACTGTTCACAGCGATAACAGATCAATCCTCTTTGCTCTGGCTTTCCTGTCGAGGCCACTGAAGGTTCAGGTGTAGACGATTGCGGCTGATACGACCCGATAAAATGAGAACTAGGCCCAGACGACCTCCAACGCTTGTTCCTGCGCTCCTGAAGCTGTGTATCCCCACTATCCTGCTCGCTCTTTCCCTCTCTAACCCTACGGCTGTCTGCCAACTAGTTCTCTACCCGAATAGCTGCTTCCACCTACTTGATATAAAACTCCACATCCAGAGCTGTAACTCTATCCTTGATAGCAGGTCGAAGTCCCCTCTCAAACCTCCGAGTGTGCAACTCCTCTGTAGATACCATCTCAGGTGCGAACCACGATAGATTCGCGAACTTAGCCTCATGGCCACATAAAGGTTCCCCTAAACAAGGGAGAGGAACTCTCAGTAAGTATCCCTTGAAGATCTCGAGAAATACTTCTCCAAGAAGACTCTCATGAAAGCATCCCACAGTCGTCCACAATGGTCTTGGCAAACTTTCACCACTCTCTAGCATCTTCCGGCAGTTGAAACGCTGCCAACTTTACGTGCAGAGCATCCTCCTCGATATCCAGGGTATCGAAGATCGTCGTGGTCACTTCCAACCACTCAGTAGCCACCTTGGGGTTCGGCTCCCCAGAAAAGGTAGGAGGATCTAATCGTCGAAACTCTACATGGCCACAAAAGCCCTCGGCTCAGGAACCTGCACACTAGCCCTGGTCACTTGTGCCATAGCTCTCATAGTAGGCAACATCTCCTGGATAACATCAGCGCCGCCAACATCAGTACCACCCACTTGTTCCTGTGGGGCAAGAATGTTTCCTTCCTCTAGAACCTGAGCATAAGCACGTCCTCGGCCACGACCCCGTCCTTGTACTCCCCGCGTGGACATAGTTCTATAGGAAACAATATAACATGATAAGCTTTCCTACAACATGCTACTACGTAACATAAACACATAATCATGCTATCACATAGCCACTTAAGATCATGTAAACACGTCTCACATACCGAGGAGAACTAACAAGACGAACTCGTCAATTTGGATAACCTATTTAGATTCCCTGCTAGAAAACACGTTGGCAAAACGAGTATCTAACTTGGCTTCCAAACTTGTTATTCCAAACGCCCTAAGGAAAGACTCGTCAATCTTGCGATTCAACCTCCATATCCAAATATGCGCACTATCATGCTTAGAAAGCTATTAACATGTTATAAAGCAACGTTTAAACACATGCAAGCAAGCATACACAATCAACCTCACCAGGTGATAAACCCTTTTTCCCATGGTTCTTAGGTATTCGAACCCGGAGCTCGGATACCAAGTTGACACGCCCCAAAATCCGGGGTCACGTGAAAATCCACCAAACATTCGTTTTATATAAAAATATAGGTTTTCATACATTGATATGTGCTTGTTGAAACCAATGGAATACCCAATAAAGTGTATCTCTCATATATAGATGACATACAGTTCCAACATACATACAGTATATCGTCTTACGACGTACAAAATCTACCTTCAGGAACAGGCATACCAAAAAGAGAAACTATAAAAGTCTTCTGCCACCGCGGGCACCACCAAAGAGACTCCTCATCCATAGCATCACTTGAAAAAAATGGTTTTATAAAAAATCCCACCCGTGAACCGAAGCCCAATAGAAAACAAACTATAAAATTATAAATCAAGATATGCAATCATATGGTGGGAGCAAACTCAACCACAAAACCCAAAATGGTTTTCCATCAGACCACCACGAGTCTCAAAATAGTTTTATTTCATAAAACCCCTGTTTTCAATCTTTAAAACCATGTTCTGCAGATAATGCAAAAAAACTTCCACAGTTAAGGAAAAACAGTAATCAAAACTTTGTTCCCACACGGAATGCACCATCGTGGAAAAAGAAGAAGAATAAAATCTTATGTACCGACTCCATCACACGACAGAGGTAACAACAATAGACCCCTGTCCATTATCTAATCCCCATACATCATGCGACTGGTTAGATAAACACAAGTTTTATACGGAGCACCACAACGTAATGCTCAATTGACAGGCCCAAAACCCGAGGGTACAGAGCACGCAACCACTCAATTTACGGGGACTAACCCGAAGGTACCGAGCACCTACGCTGCGCAGATTTTTGAACATACACCGAGGGAAACTCGTGCCAAATACCCATCATCCCGGTACATCTAGATATTCTTCTAAAAACTGAATCATTACTCGACTACGAAAATATTTCTCAAATATACATTGCACATGCATATACAGATCCATCCATCAACATGAAGATCAAGATCCATCAATCAACATGGAGATCAAAACATAACATGTAAAAGCATGAGTTTCAAAATTATACAACATATGTATAAAAAATCCAATCCATGAACCATGGAGATCAAACCAAATAAGTGAAACCACATTTCATCAAAACGTTTTAGAAATTGAGCCCCAACCACAAGGGTTAGCTCCAAACCTCCAGAAACACGTTTTTCATCAAAAACCCCTCCTTTTTCTCAAAAGAAACTCAACCTTTTTCTCCAAAGGAACCACCAAAAAGCCATGGCAAACAGCCACCATTTTAGTCTACTAGACCCCACCCCAGTTGACTGAAAAACACACTAGAAAAACAATATTTTCGAACAGAAAACATTTCAGTTGACTGACCCCTCGAGTCCCGTCGACTGAACTCATGGGCCCAGTTGACTGAACTTGCCCATAAAATATTTTTAGCTACGGTTTTGACATTCCAAGCCTCAAACAAGGCTTTAAAAACACCTGTTTTGATACCTAAAGGCATACCCGAGCCCAAGGCTATCACAACACCTCGCAAGAAACACCTAACAACCAATTTCATCCAACCGAAATGCCGAAAAATAGTTTTCACCCAAAATTGGATCTAAAACATAAAATCACATTTCATGCGTTTTTAAATAGTGAAACAGCATAAGATTACATATAGTACCCTTATACAGCAGTAGAATCTGATATCCTACCTCGTTGGGTCAAAAACCTAATACCTCGATCTACGTGCAAATATGAGCTTCATCAAAATCAAAATCCATCCGGATGGATGCGTAGACCACGATGCCAATAGCAAGGATCCGCTATTGGATTGTTGAAAACCGAGCCCTAGGCCCCCGAGAAGTTAGAGAGAAGGCAGGGAAAATTTGGAAGAAACTTATGAGTTAAGTTTTGAAAATATCTAACTCAAGATATTTATAGGCCTCCAAAATATCTTTTTTTTTAATTTTCGAAAGTCACACAGAAATTCCTTACAACCTCAGAAAATAACCCCACATGCTTATTTCAACCATAATATGCATCAAAACGCATATAAGCATATTAAAGCAAAAAAATACTAAAAAGGCGTCAAAACACCGAATACGCATATATATCAAAAAATGAAATGGTACAGGGTCTCACATAGATAAAAGGAAAAGAAAATATAAGAACAAAATAAAATGAAAGGGCCCTAATGGCATACAGATTGTGGGATTAATGTGGGAACATGAAGAAAAATCTAAAGCTTGAAAAGAAAAAGAGAAAAAGAAAAGAAAGAAAACAAAAGAAAGAAAACCATCAAAAAGGAGAGGGGATGAGGAAGTCAATGCGAAGGAGTCAGGTTAAAATGGTGGAGTAGCGTTGAAAGCTGCTCCTCGGTCCGAGCTAGACCAGCCTGGAGTAGCGCTGAAAGCTGCTCCTCGGTCCGAGCTAGACCAGCCGTAAATGTAGCCTCCAGCGTGGCCTGGCCGACTGTAGATACCCTAATTTGACCCTGCCAATCTTAGGATGATCCGGGTGAATTCGATGATGAAAATAAGTGAGATGGTGCTCTTGAAACAATCCTCGAGAAGTGATCCAAGCTCAGTATTTGAACCCAATGATCAAAACATTCAAACCAATGGAATCATCTTGAACCACCAACTTGAACTGTGGGACTGCCAACTTTGATTGTGGCGACCTACACAAGAACCTTTTAAAAATCCTAGCTAGAGTGGCGATCGCCACAATTGAACCATGGAATCGCCAACTTCATTGTGGTAATCGACATAAGAAACCTTTGAAAGTTTGATTTATGTGATGATCGCCCACTCTTTATACAGTGACCACCAACTCCAAATAGCCTAACATGTCCCAAAACGTGTCAATATTTCATTGGTTGAAGAACTCCATAAATTTCGTACCCCTAGTACGTTTTTCAAAAGAGAATTCTGATATCGAAGCTCTAATGGGACAAAAGACTGAAGAATTCTAATATCGATACCCTGCCAAAGTATCGAGAAATGGACCACCGATACCAAAACCTTGACTCTCTTACATTAGATTGGATCTTTGATTGAGGATTGGATCGTTGAAGTACATTTTCCCGACTTGAGACATCACCCGGGTTATAACGATCCAGGTATTCTGTTTGGATCTCCGATCTTTCTATCCTCATTTCTTCTCTCTTTGATGGTTTATTAGTACCACATATGTAGTTGTTTCAATTATCTTACTTTATTTGATTAAATCATGAATTTTAATTCATTATGCTAAGCATGCTTAGATTAGTTAATTCATATTATAAACCCAAATTTAAGCTTGTTTTCTTTATCCACATTGCACATTTACACCGAACACACTTATTTGTTAAATAATGCAAACATAGTTGGCAATTGCAACTCACGATATCGTTATTGTCATAATTAATGTATTAGCATTTATGTGGTTGTAATTATCAATATTACACCCATATTTTTTATTCTTTGATTAAATGGTTGTTATATTAATATTTAATAGTCGTTATTATTCGTTAATATTTTGTTAGTTTAATGTTCCTTAATAGTATCCCTTTCATTTTTTTTCTTTTATGCACCAAATCCTTTAATGTTAATTTAATTTTCTTTCCATTGCATTTCATTTATTTTTCTTTTTACTTATTTTGTTCAACATTAAAATTCCCAAAATCTATTAATGTCAACTTAGTTTCTCCTTTTATAACATTTTTTTTACTTTTCTTTTATTTGTTTAGTTAAAACCCAGAAAATTCATGATAATAATTAAGTTTCTTTCTTTTTCTTTTCGTTATAATTCTAATTCCTTAGTTTTATTTTAGTAGTATTTTTTTATTTTAAAACCTTTTATTTTTGGTTTAATTTTTTTTGTTGTAAATTCTCTTTCGTATGGATAAAAAAAACATAAAATTCTTATTATTAGTTTAATTATTTTCTTTATTATTAAGCTTTTTAATATAGAATTTTCATATACCTTTTATTATTTCTCTTTAGTAGAAGTTAATCACGTTAATGCTAATCTAGATTATTTTGGTAATATGCATGTTTTATTTATTTTCTTTAAAATCATGTTTTAGAATAACTTAAAGTTATTTTAGGCTATTTAATGATATTGTTAGAAGATTCATGTCCATTTTATCATAATTTAGATTTACTGATTTTTCTAGCATATTTTTGTTATTTTATTTAAATCATATCATGTGGGTTTGCTTCATGTCTCATTTAACTAGAAATTACATGTCGTAGGACTTAAGATTTTTTTTCTTATTTGTTTTGATTTGGTGTTCTATATACATATACTATGTATTTTTTTTATTTAATTTTGAATGTTCTTTCTTCGCCTCCATTTTTTATATTTGCATGCATTTAAGAAATCTACTTAAGAACCAATGATGATTAGTAGAGGCCAACCTCACGGTTCGGCAAACGAAGTGCCTAACACCTTCTCCGATTCGTACCTTAGCCTCTGGGCCCTTTTTCTCTAGTTAACATTTCAAAGATCAATAGCCTATTTTTTTTCTTTTCTTGATTTTTTCAAAAATCAAGTGGCGACTCCATTTTCAACAAAAAAAAAATTTTAAAATTTGGCTTTTAAGGTATTAAAATATTTTCTAAACATTTCTTGAACTCGGCACCACAGTTTTTTCTGACTACTCTACTGGGGACTGGTTTACAAAATCAAATAAGAGGGATAGACTTGAAAACAAAATTGATTCTTAATAAGAATTTCTCATTTTCATTCTTGCATACATTTGCATTGTTCTCAACCCCTCTACCTGGTCGATCCGATACCCCGGTCAGTTTACTGTGTCAGGGTTATGTTGGGAAGACGGGTAAGCCATACTAGTTGCACGTTTTCATAGGTGCAGTAAAAGAGCTCGTGCATACCGCTTGACTATGTCCTGCACTACACCAGGCATGAGAGGTATATATTTGGCTCTATTTAAAAGGTACCTTGATTATTGACCAAAATCGGCCATTTCTGCATATAGTAGCTTAGAACCCCCCATTAGGTGTTGCAAACCCAGTAGGATTATTTGTTTTGTTAATTGTATGTTTTGTTTGCGTTTGTTAAACTTTTCTTTTTGTGTGTTTGTTCGGATTAGGCTAGGTCCCTTTCTATAGGTTTTTCCCGGGTTTGTTATCCTTGGTTATTTTTCCTTCGGGTTCTTACCCAAGTTTTGATCTTCGCCTTGTCTGGCTTTCATGCCGTTGGTTTTCTTCTCGGGGTGACGCTTGTGTTTTGGTTCAAAGCCTTTAAGATAGATTTTCTTTCTCTTATGGGTTTTTCTTGGGTGTTGGTTTTATACCCCTATTTTTGTTTAGGCTTGTTTTCTCCGAACCCTTATCTAGGATCTTGTCTTATAGACCCGTGTGACTTAGGGCTATTTTATCTACCGGAGAGCTGCCCATTTTTCTTTAGAATCTTAGGTTAAACTTGTCTCTTTGGCTTAGAGCTGCTTTTCTTTCTAGATTGCTTCCCATTTTCTCCTTTAGATTATTTAGATAAATCTTCCTTTTGGAGTTTTTTGTTGGTCTCCTTTGTCCTGGTTTTTGGGTTTTTAGTTGTTATGCTACCAGTATAAGCCCGATAGGGGCATTGCTTCAGTTTTAGTGATTGTATCTACTTGTGGTTGGCTATTTTGGTTTTTGAGACATTTGCTACATGTCATTAGAATTCCTTTTCAAGAAGTATCTAATACTGGTGGTTCTGCTTTTGGGATCCAGGTTTTGCTTTGGGTTTAGACCATTGAGCCGGAAAGGTCACAGTCAGCACGTGTTTGGGCTAGATCAGCAACTAGGAGCCTTTATAGAGTTCCAAAACAGATAGCAAAATAGTCTAAGATGGCCAAGAATGAGGTAAATCTAATAGCCCTAATGAGGGTGATTACTAACATACAGAGGGTCATTGAGCAGCAAATTCAAGCCCAGGTGAATGCCAAACACAGATTCGGACAATTCAGGCCCGTCTTCCAAGGGTAAATGAGCCACAAGATGATACGAATGGCAATGGAAAAGATTTCTAGGATGACAACCAAGGTAATGATGGGCCACAAATTGTCCCCCCACCTCGGGGTCCCTCGATATGTCCCGGTGGAAGAAGAAAATATTACTCAGTCTAAGGAGTTTGCGTTGGCGGAGAAGATTGACCGCATGAAAAAGTCCTTAGGAAGGCAAAAAGGTGTTGAAAAGTACATGCTAGATGTGGGGGGACTATGTTTATTCCCATATGCTAAGCTACTGGAGAAGTTTAAAATACCTTAAATGGAGAAGTTCGATGGAACCGATGATCCTCAAATTCACTTGAGAATGTATGTCGGTACCCACTTTCTCATAGAGATCGATGATCAGTTGAAGGCTTAGTTATTCCAACAATCTTTATCAGAGGCAGCCGAGAAGTGGTTTCTTTCACTCGATGTTGCTAAGACCAAAACATGGAAGGATATTGCCACAACATTCGTTAGCCAATATAGCTACAACGTCCAGCTGGATATTACGACTCGAGAACTTGAAACTACCCAACAAGAAGGCCGGGAGTCGTTTGTAGATTTCTTGACACGTTGGAGAGGAAAATCGGCCAAGAAGACAAATAGGCCAACAGAAAAAGAGCAAGTAAGAATTGTGGTGAAGAATTTGCAATCTCCTCTGAAACACTATCTGATCACACAGTCGCTCTCCACTTTTAAGCAGCTGTTTGATGTTGGGGTTCAAATTGAAGATGCAATTCAATCTGGGGACATTGAAAAGTCTGAGCCCAGTCAAAAGCCGAGGAGGTCTTTCCCCAGTAATAACCAAAACCAGTCCACTCCTTCTACTAACTTCATTTCCCATTCCAATGAAGTTAACTTGCTGAACCCCAAGTGTGAACAATTGAATCCCTCATCCTTCACCCAACATTCAAGCAATGCCCCCACAGTCTTAAAGGCCGAGGAGAGTTTTTACTCCCCTCAACATCTCATTATCCATGGCCCTAAATCGACTTGTCATAAAAGGACTAATCAAGCTTTTAGACCCTATGCCTACACTCAATCCCTTACCTCCGAGATACAATGCTTTCCAGTATTGTGCTTATAACCAAGGTCATGGGTATTTAACTGACAAATGCATGAGATTACATCATGAGATCCAGGATCTCATTAACAATAAGGTTATCCCACCACCATCTGCTGCACAAAAAGTAAACATTACAACTAATCTGCTGCCAAATCATGCTAAATAGGCCGAGGTGAACTGTATGTATCTGGGGCCGTCAGAAAATTCTAGTTGGTATATCTGTTCAGTATATCTACCACGCCCATGTGTTTTAGCTATTAAGGATCAGTCATCTTTTTCACTGATTATGGCTAGAAATGGTTGGGACACGATGGAAGAGTGGAATGACGATGCTTTGGAGCAATACTAAATGGTGATTCAAGCCAACAACCAGGAAGAGTATAATGAGGATGATGGCTAGTCATTAGATTACCCAGTACGGCCGTATGGGTATGGCTATGTGCTAGATGGCATTGCTCTTCCTCAGCTTTTTGAGCAGGAGGTTTATTTTGATGAAATGCAATCCGACTGACTGGTTCGGATTGTGCTAAAGTTAGACGGAGATGAGTTGACTGAATTATGGGCTACCCAAAAACAGAAGGTATATTACATCGGGGAAGATATTTGGGGGCTAGATGATATTGACAGCACATGGGAAATAGAAGACGAAGAAGAAAGGAATGGAAGATCAAAATGTGTCAATCTGGACGATTTATGCAAATTTGAAAGTTCTCTGCACGTTGTTGAGGTTAGATAATTCGATAATGCAATGCCAGGATTACAGGATCCTAAGGAAAGGGTAGAACATCTTACTCGGAGTGGACGGCATTTCAAAACGTCTCAATTAGAAAAGGGGCAAGCAAGCAGGAAAAGAAAGGAGAAAAAGCAAGAAGAAGAAGATGATGCTGTACTGAAGCAGCTGAAAAAGACGTAGGCTAATATAAGTATCTGAGATTTACTGATGGCTTCACATCGGCACCAACAAGCCGTGTTGAAGGTTCTAAATAAGGTCAATGTATCGATAGACGTAACTCCCGAACAGTTGATTAGATTGATACTGCCAACTGTAGAGCCTAAGGTGATTTCTTTTTCTGATAAAGATTTACCATTAGAAGGGAGAAGTCACAATAAACCATTGCACATCATCATCAAGTGTCTGGAGAAGTGGGTTCTGGTAACGTTTATCGACAATAGTTCTGTTAGGGTTGGTATACTGAAAATCATATTTTTAGTATTTTATTTTATTTTTAAAATTAATTTTTTATTTTATGAGAATCTTTATGAGCAATACATGTGTATCATTTTTAATGTAATGCATGGATGTCCGATATTCTATATAGTATTTAATCTAGTATGTAGAGTACGGCTTGCATACAGAAGATCAAATTTTAGGTTCTTGTAGAATATAAATTTTATATTCACAGTTTAGATGGAAATGGACATACCATCGATATGACTGTGGCATATAGTTTTAGTAGATCTATCTTAGTTATAGGAAACAGATAATAGTCTCGTCTATTGTTCTGACTTTCTGTGCCAGTACACTTTGTGTGTATTGAACGGAACATTTTGGGTAATTAATTTTGTACTGACTAAATAAATTAATTCACACCCCAAGTTTATTATAAATAGTACTTATTCTCTTAATCTTGAAATAATTATTAATTTGCATATATTTAATATTCGTTGTTTTGATTCATTAGAGGGTGCGATCTTATATGTGTCTATATTCCTGGTGAATTGGATAGCAGTATTATTTATATAACAAATATTAATTATTAACGAAATTCGCGTCCCGTATATCGGGATTGACGATACCCCCTTAAGGATGCTTATAAGTTTTGACCGGGCCAAACTCTACAGGTGGATTTAATTATCCGACGGTCAAATAAGTTAAGCGGAATGGCGTAAGGATTATCAAGATGCCGATTAAATTAAATTGTCAGTAATTAAATTTAATTAGTGGGTATCGATAATCTTAATGTGATGAGAAATAGTAAGCATTTAATAACAGGAACTCAATGCAAGAAGGTCTTGAGATTATGGGTCAGGGTGCAATTATAGTTCTTTAGTGGTATGAACTGTAATTCAGTGTTTAATGAAAATTGCAGAAACCGCTGCATGTCTTTCCATAATTTTAGAAACCTCTTGTAGGTGTCTGTTTTCCACTGAAAGTCTAACTCATAATTACTCTCTAGGTTCCTGCTGTAGCCCTATATATACGCGAGTAGGCTGAACCAGTTGGAGATGGATAGTTTTTATGTCATCATCATTATGATATTATTTTTGTCTTTCAAGACTTAAATATATCGGAGTTCTGTCGGTACGAGTTCTCGGTGGATCGTAGCCCATACTACGTTCTAGGATCGCGTAAGGGAATATATTAGAAGATCTTACTGGAGCTTCAATTCGGAATCAAGTCATAGTTGAAGATTAGATTGACAAGAGGTATTTTTCTAAATTAACTTTAGTTGCATGGGTTTATTTTTTATCGTTCGACGTTACAATTTTTATCTGGAGCCCGTTCCAGCGTTTGCCCGTCTAGTTAATTTTTTACCAAAAATTATTCTAAAAAATAATGATCTTAGCAGTATTGCCTCCAACAAGTTCATCATTGAATATCTGCTCACTCAGAACTGCAGTCTACCTGGGAATGAAGCTGGATCATTTCACGCCCAGTAATCAAAGAATTTAGGCTTATGATAATATAAGGAGAGATGTACTTGGACTGGTATCATTTGCTGTGTTGGTTGGGCCTTTGGAAACCTCGGTAGTGTTTCATTTGTCGGATGTCCCAGCATCTTTCAATTTGTTATTGGGGCGACCTTGGCTCCACGACCTCGAGATGCAAGCTGTTTCCTCTACTCTTCATCAGAAGTTGAAATTGATTAAGAATGAGGTAGTATTAACCATCCATGAAGAAGATAGTATTCAACCCCTAAGAGAAGATGGCTCGACTCTCTTAGAAGTCCAGCATGGGGAAGGGGATATATCACTAAGTGGGTTCCAATTCGATAAGGCCCAGGCTGTTCGACGTCAAAATTTTTATTATGAGCCCGTTTCGGTGTTTGCCTGTCCAGTTAATATTTTATCAAAAATTATTTTAAAAAATAATAATCTTAACAGTATTGTCTCCAACAAATTAGTATCAGAGCCGTTTTATTTTTTATTTGCCGTTATCGGGGTCGGGTAGTTTTAGAACTGTTGCTAACTTTGTTTTGCGGGTATTCTAAATCTCGATTTTATGATTATTATTTATTTTTATATTTGATTGAATACGTGAATAGTGATTTAATTTAATTTTTTAATCACGGGAGTTGACCGTGATAGATTAATTATTTTTAAATTGATTGTGAACTTCACGGAGGCATAGGATCAATATAAATATATTTTATGTTCTTTAAGTTTTTTTTTCTAGTTTATTAAAAAAATTAAGAATAAGTATGGAAGAAGAGTGGAAGAACATTGAACTGGATTAAAGCTGCGAATTTTTTTTTTTTTGAGCCAAATAGTTTTTTTTTTAGTTAAAATGAAAAAAAAAGAAGGAATAGAGTGCCAAACGCTGCTTTATGCAGCGGTTCTGGCGTGAAAAATGGTGGCGCGGCATCGATTTTTTTCCAATAGCCTGTTTCGGCAATTGATTCATCCATCACCAAACAACTTCAAAACAGTGGAGCCAATTCCCAATTAAATCAAGCGGCGGCATCCCAATCATTGATTCCAAAACAGTGCAGCAATAGCTATCTCCCACAGACCAAACCGGCGCTGGTTTCTAAGCCAAGCACACTGGCGGATTCCAAACTCAAGCAATAGGCACAATTTTCCAGGAGACTAAACTCCATAACAGCCGTAGCAGTTTTTCAATAAAACACAGCAGTGTCCCAAACGCAGCAGGGCGGTAGCACTACGCCAATTTCTAAAGGCCAGCGGCGCCAATGCCCAATCAATGCAGTGACTGGATTCCAAAAGCTGGTGCAAACTAGCCACTGGATTCCAAGCCAAATGCAGCAACCAAAGCAATTCCATATAGCCGCAGCATCAAACACGGCGCAACAGTCGTAGCGCCCAAACAGTGGCTGGAATCCGGTTTCACAGTGGTGCAGAATCCCAATCACAATTCCAAGCTACTGTTTGAGCAATTTTTTTTCATCAAACAATGAGCGCCAAAAGTCTAACGCGGCACAATCTCCAAGCAGTGTCCCAATCCCAAACGAAAACACACTGATTCGGAAATCCCAAGCTGTTTCCAAGGCAATAAGGGACTGTTTGGTTGGAAGGGGCTGTTTGGTTGATAAAAGGCAACGGTCTCCTGATGCTACTTGAACAAAGAAAGTTGATATTGCATCTTATCTTTTAACAGGAAACTCAAATTATCTAGAGTTTCAATTCGATCATAAAATTAGAATATTTATCTTGCATTTAATTTAATTTTTTATTAACTGCATAAATGATATATATTAGTTTTATTTATCCTGTTAATTTAATTAATTCAAAAATTCGATTTTAATTAAAATATTTTGTAATGAAAAATAAAATTAAGTTTTTTTTAATTAATTAATTTTAATTAAATGTACAAATTTTAGATATTTTATTTTTTACAAAATATCATGTTTAAAGATATTTTTTTTAAATCGGATATCTTGAGAAAATGTGGGAATTAATCCCAGATTTTGTGTTAATTAAATAAAAAAATATTTAATCAAAATAAATTATTATTTATTGAAAAATGTGAAATAAAAATAAAATAAATAAATACCTTTAATCACTACCTTAGCTGAAAAGCAGGAAGACAAACTGTGCATTTATTAAATTTTATTTGTTACGTATTTAAATATGAAAAGATGGTTTAAAAAATTAGAATTTTTAAAATTGTGTATACGAAAAGATGCTTGATTCTTTCAGATCGTGCGATTTTTAAAATTAATAAATTTATTTTAATTAGACGAATTTTTATAATCCTCAAAAATGTTTTAAAAATCTAAGTGGGAGAGAAAATTTATTCACAGATAAATTTCGCGGTCTCCATCACCAGTTTGTAGAGGATGCAATTAAATCCTGCGTGTCGATAGTAAGGCCTTCCTCTCCAACGGACAGATTAATTGTGGTGTCGCCGATACAAACCTCCTTTAGGGATAATTCTGGATAATTGTTAGTGTGGATTACTTCTCCAACTGAAGAATTTATTGCAAAGCGATTAATTTAGAAATAGGTGATAGTTAACACTTAGCTGTATATAATAAAATTCTCTCAAACTGAGTCACTGCTATTATATACTGGACCGAAACTATGTCAGTTATTTAATTTTTACTTTGCATGGTAATTTGCCTAGATAGTAAAATTAAAAAAAATTGGCTTGTCTGGTCTTACGATGGATAGTAGACGTCTACCCAACGTGGCATGCTATTTGCAAGTTACTAGGCTGTTGGCGAATTAATTTTAAAATGGTAGAGGAAACCAAATTAAAATGAATTCAAAATTTTGCTCATCATAATTAACAGTTTTTTAATTATATGATTCTCAGTATTAAAATAAATTTCAATCCACTCACTTCTATACTTAAAGAAAATAATTTTACGGGATCAAATTTTGTTGACTGGAAATATAACTTGGATATAGCTTTAACTACAAATGGTATTCTTTTAATACTAGAAAATGTGTTTATTTCTGAAAAAAAGGTTCTTTCTCTAGGCTGAAAGGCATGAAGAAGAAAAAGATTCAGAAACAGGAAGACACAGTTTTTAGGGTAGTTAGTGGGCCACGGACTGGTGTGAAAAAGCCAAAAGACATGTTTTTACTGTAACCAGACTCGGCACTGGAAAAAACTATGTCCAGTATTTCTCAGAAGGCTGAATAAATAAGGTAATTTCTGTTCACTGGTTGTGGAAACATATTTAGCGGTGTTATCTACCGGTACCTGGTGTGTAGATACGGGAGCCACTAATCATGTTTGTAATTCATTGCAAGGGTTTCTAGGAAACCCGACAACTTAGTGATTAGGAGATTTACCTGCATATGGGCAATAATACAAATGTAGCAGCAGTTGCAGTAGGAGATGTCACTCTGAGTTTCTGTAGAGATCGGATTTTAATATTAAAAGATTGCCTTTATATACCTGCCATTATAAGGAACTTAGTTTCCGTTTCTGAATTGGCTAAAGACGGATATTTGGTTTATTTTGATAACTCTATGGTTATTAAGGATAATAAATGGGTTACTTGTTCTGGTATATTGGTGGATGATCTTTATATTATTACTCCAATCTCTCCTACACTGCAACTGACTGAAACGAACAATACATCTATATTACCATATAAGAGAAAATTTTCTTCTTTAATGAACCAAACGTTTCTTTAGCACTTACGCTTGAGTCATATTAATCTAAAAAGGATAAATAAACTGGTAGTGTGAGACCCCGAACCTTGCTATTTTGAATTATTTACACATGATGATGCGTTTTTCCTTCATGTTATATATCATCGATGCGTGGTTTATGTTTCGGAATTGTAGAGCAACATGTAGATGTGTTTTACGCTTTCTCGGACCTTGTTTAAGCTTGTTTGGTTGGTCTTAGAATGCAAAACTGAGACCAAAAAAATAGTAGCCTGAGATTTTGGGGTTCGGTCCACTGGGCTGTTAGTTTGGTCGGCTGAACTGCTTTTCTTAAGTTCGGTCGACTAGACCGGGGGGTTCGGTCGACTGAACTGAGGTGATTCACATTTTTTGAGGAGCTTCAGTTGACTGAAGTGACCTCTTCAGTCGACTGAACTGCCTTTTTGGCGAGCTTATAAGTATTCCAGCCCCTAGAACGTTTGGAAAATGTTTATTTCTTCCATTCTCTCTGCCTTCTCTCTACATATTTAACCCGCCCGAGCCAAGTTTTCGACGATAAGCTTGTGGATCTTTGCTATCTACGCTGTTAGCTTCGCGCTCATTCGGTCAGATTCTCGTTCCGACGAGGTCTGATTTTTGAGGCGTCGGGTTTTGACCCAACGAGGTATAATTCTAGACCTACTGCTGTTATGAGGGTATTATATGTAATCATATGTATTTTCACCAGGTAGAAAATGCATCAAATGTCATATTTCCTGTTTAAGTCTTATTCTTTTAATAGAAAGCATGGTATTCGCTTTTCTTGACTTATAGTACTGTATGACATGTGGTATTATGGTTTTCAAAGGATTTTCTTAAAAACGGTAAAAAAATGGTGCTTTTGGGAAAAATCTCAACACTTGGTGTTTTAGAGGTTTGGAGCTCGCCTTCGGGGTTGAGTCTCAGATTTTGAAACGTTTTATAGAAAATGGAGAAAAATATTTTGAAAATATTTTTTTTGATCACCATGATGATGGATGGATCTATATACATGTATAATGTATTATTTTGATAAAATGTTTTCATAGTTGAGCTGTGGTACTATTTTTAGAAGATTATCTAGATGTACCGGGATGACGTGTATTTGCCACGAGTTGCTCTCGGTGTAAGTCCAAAAACGTGCGCAGCGTAGGTACTCAGGTCCTTCGGGTTAATTCCCGTAAATTGAGATGGTTGGGTGCTTAGTTCTCTCGAGTTGTTGCCCGTAAATTAAGCTTTACGTTGTGGTGCTCCATATAGAACTTGTCATTACCTAGCAGGCCTTAAGTGGTTTAGGACTAGGGTAATGGATAGGTGTCTATAGTTGTTACCTTTGTCTGTGTGACATAGTCGGTACATAGGATCTCTTTCTTCTTCTTTTCCACGATGGTACATTCCGTGAGGGATCGATGTTTTGGTTACTGTTTTCCTTCAACTGTAGAATGTGTTTCGCATTATTTAAATGCTTAGTTATGAAGGGAAAACTGTTTTGGAGATTTGTGGGAAACTTGGGATTTTATGACGTAAAACCTTTTGAGTTTTGTGGTTGAGTTTGCTCCCATTCTACATAGTTTCATATTTTCTTCTTTACAATTTTATCGTCTGTTTCTATTGGGCTTCGGCTTACGGGTGAGATTTTTTGTATAAAACCTTTTTCAGGTGATGACGTGGATGATGATCTTGTGTAGATCTAGTGATGCTCGTGCTGACAGATGATGGAAGACTGTAGTAGTTTAACTGTTTAGTATGCCTGTTCCTGATGCAAGTTTTGTACGCCATAAGGTGATATAAAATACGCATGTTGGAACTGTCTGCCTTTGTTTATGAAAGAGATCTTTTGTTGGGTATTTCATTGTTTTTAACAAGCGGTTTTGAATAGATGAAAACCTATATTTTCATAAGATTGGTGTTTGGTGGACTTTTACGTGACCCTGAATTTTGGGGCGTGACAACTTGGTATCAGAGCTCTGGGTTCGAATACCTAAGAGCCGTGGGAAAAGGGGTTTATCACCTAGTGAGGTTGATTATGTATGATTGGTTGCATGTGTTTAAACATTGGTTTATAACATGTTAATAGCTTTCTGAGCACGATAATTGTGTATATGTGGGTATGGGGATGGAATCTCAAGATTGATAAGTCTTTCCTTAGGGCATTTGAAATAACAGATTTGGAAGTAAAGTTAGAAACGCATTTGGCCGACGTGTTTTCTAGCAGAAATCTGAATAGGTTATTCAAATGGACGAGTCTGTCTTGTTAGTTCTCCTCGGTATGTGAGACGTGTTAACATGATCTTATGTGGCTATGTGACAGCATGATTATGTGTTTCTGTTACATAATAGTATGATGTAGGAAAGCTTATCTTATTTATATTGCTTATATAGAATTATGTCCACGCGGGGAGCGCGGGGACGGGGTCGTGCTTATGTTCAGGTTTCAGAGGAGGGAGACGTTCATGC
The DNA here is from genome assembly GCA_034768845.1 of Heliamphora exappendiculata. NCBI lineage: Eukaryota > Viridiplantae > Streptophyta > Magnoliopsida > Ericales > Sarraceniaceae > Heliamphora > Heliamphora exappendiculata. The sequence continues at coordinate 2,940 of JAOTRH010016462.1, read as the reverse complement.
CCCACAGGAACAAGTGGGCAGTGCTGATGTTATCTAGGAGATACTTGCCACTATGCGAGCTATGGAAGAAGCAACCACGGCTAGTGTACGGGTTGCTGAGCCAAGGGCTTCTGTGGCCATGCGGGAGTTTCAGCGGTTGGATCCTCCAACCTTTGCTGGGGAGCCAGACCCAAAGGTGGCTACTGAGTGGTTTGAAGTGACCACGACTATCTTCGATACTCTGGATATCGAGGAGGATGCTTTGCATATGAAGTTGGTGGCGTTCCAACTGCAGGAAGATGCTAAAGAGTGGTGGAAGTTCTCCAAGACCACTATAGATGACACGTGGGCTGCTTTCACGAGAGTCTTCTTAGAGAAGTATTTTTCGAGATCTTCGACAAATACTTACTGAGAGGAGTTTCTCTCCCTTGTTCAGGGGAATCTATTTGTGGTCCCGTATGAACCCAAGTTCGCGAATCTGTCGCGATTTGCACCAGAGATGGTATCGACAGAGGAGTTACGTACTCAGAGGTTTGAGATGGGACTTCGACCTGCTATTAAGGATAGGGTTGCAGCTCTAAATGTGGAGGTGTACATCAAGCTGGTGGAAGCAGCTATCCGGGTAGAGAACTCGTTAGCAGATAGCTGCAGGATCAGAGAGGGTAAGAACGAGCAGGGTAGTGGAGATACACAGTCTCAGGGGCGCAGGAACAAGCGCTAGAGGACGTTTGGGCCTAGTTCTTGTTTTGCTGGATCTTATCAGCCGCAGTCGTCTGCACCTACACTTTCAGTGACCTCGACAAGAAGGCCAGAGCAGAGATGGTTGATTTGTTATCGCTATGGACAGCCGGGACATCGTGTAGTAGAGTGCCAGCAGAAGGGCCAGGCTCAGAGTTCAGTGCCTGTCCAGTCACAGGTGAGGGACCCACCTATCTATTTCAGGTGTGGCCAGTCTGGGCACTTTCGTAGACAGTGTCCCAGAGAAGGGAATGTCCAGGATGCGACAAGAGCATTAGTTTCTTCGTCTGTATAGAGGCGACAGGCTCCGCAACAGCCTAGGGCTCAGACTTCTAAGTTTACGGAAGGAGGTGCTTCGGCTCAGTCAGTGAGGCATCCATCAACTCAGAGTTATGGTGGACAGACCAGATTGCCACATGCCAGGGCTTATGTTCTTGCGGATCACAGTGCTTCCAAAGCACCAGTTACGTCTGATGCAGCAGTTACTCCAGCCATGATCAAAGGTACTCTTCTATTCTTTAGATCATGGGCCAGTGTTCTTATAGACACGGGAGCATCACATTCGTTTATATCCTCTGCATTTGTGTTTGCATTGGGGTTGAAAATGGACTGGTTGGGTAGTACCTTGTGTGTGGAGACCCCAGTTAGTGGGAGTGTGAGGTTGAGCCTTATTTGTAGATCCTGCGTGCTGGAGGTTGCCGGTCGTTGTTTAGAGTTTGATTTTATCATTCTATACATGACCACATTTGATGTCATCCTAGGGATGGACTGGCTAACTACCTCCATGCTTATGTAGATTGTGAGCGACGGAAAGTGTCGATCTGTACACCGGAGGGTGACTGCTTCTATTTTGTGGGTGATCGGGATGAGGGTTAGTGTCTGTACCAGGTGCCGCACGAGTTCGAGGGAACTTGGGTTCTCTTTTTTGCTCTTAGATTGGATATGCCAGATGAGGTTCGAGAGGAGTTACCCCCTGTGGTGTGTGACTATCCAGATGTCTTTCTTGATGATCTGTTTGAGTTGCCACCAAGCCGTGATGTGGAGTTCTCCATTTATCTTATCCCATGAACTACTCATATCTCTATGCTATCTTATCGCTTTGCACCTGCTGAGTTGCGGGAACTCAAGGTGCAGTTGCAAGAGTTGCTGGACAAAGGGTTTGTACGGCCGAGTACGTCGCCGTGGGGAGCACCGGCTTTGTTCGTGAAGAAGAAGGATGGGTCGTTGAGACTATGTATAGACTACAGGAAGCTGAACCAAGTGAGAGTGAAGAATAAATATCCTATGCCTAGGATTGATGACCTATTTCATCAGTTGAGGGGATCGTGCTGCTTTTCAAAGATTGACTTGAGGTTAAGGAATCATTAGCCACGGATTAGGGACGAGGACATAGCGAAGATCGCTTTTTGAACTCGCTATGGTCACTACGAGTTTCTAGTTATGCCGTTTGGTCTTACGAACGCCCTTGCTACATTTATGGGTCTGATGAACCATATCTTCCACTCCTACTTGGACAGTTTTGTGGTTGTGTTCGTGGACGATATTCTAGTTTATTCGCCCAAGAGGGAGATGCACGAGGAGCATCTGCACGTCGTCTTGCAGCTTCTGAGAGACCATCGCTTGTATGCAAAGTTCGAGAAGTGTGAGTTCTGGATGACAGAGGTGAGATTCATTGGACACTTGGTGTCGACGGATGGGGTATCAGTGGACTCGACAAAGAATGATGCAGTGACGGATTGGCAGTGACCGAAGAATGTTTTTGAGATCTGTAGTTTTCTAGGTCTAGCGAGTTATTATCTGCGGTTCGTGAAGGACTTCTCTAGGCTTGTAGCACCTATGACGCGTCTGACGCAGAAGGGAGTCAGTTTCCAGGAGCTAAAGAGGAGATTGACCAGTGCGCCAGTGTTGATTATTCTTGAGTGAGGTCTGGGATATACAGTGTACTGTGACGCGTCACTCGACGACCTTCAATATCTTGGACTATGGAGATAACTAGGGGTGTAATTTGGGCGACCATTAATGTTCTTGGGTAGAGATCTATGTGTGAAGACTTAGTGCGATGAATGATATAACCAGTGTGTAATGGTGGCCCTAAGAGGTAGTGATGTGGAGCGAGAGCATAGAGCCGCGCGATTCGTGGTCTTTCTAGCGGGAGAGATGTTTTGTGGTTGGTTGAACAATGTGATTGCTCTTTCTTAGTGGGAATAAAACGTTGGGGTTGTA
>JAOTRH010016451.1:0-22573 GCA_034768845.1 Heliamphora exappendiculata | reverse complement strand
CTGCAAAGAAAAGATTCGGGCTTTGAAGTGTGAGAAGTTCTGAATTTGGATTTTGGGTATAATGTCAGGGATTGGAGGGGAACTCACCTCCTTTTTTGCCGAGGACAGTGTGGAACTGAGGGAAACCAGATGATACGCTAGTAAAATGAAGAAAACCCTACTCTTCTTCTTCTTCTCCATTAATCCTATGTGTTAAAAGCTCCGCTTCGCTTTTTCCCTCCATATTGGCGTGTGTACGAATGATATACCCTCCCTTTCTCTTTCCCTTTCTCACTCTTTCCCTTTCTCTCTCCCTTTCTCTCGCTGAGGGGAGCTGGAGGAACTGGGTTATGAGACGGCTTTTTTCAGTGAGAGGCGTCCATTTACAGAACTGTAGGCGTTAAATTACCTTCTTGCCCAATACGAACTTGTCTAATTGCTGAAAGAGTCCTGAGCACAACAGCCACAAGACTGCACATTTTACATATTTCCAAACTCTACATACATTTTTTTTTAAACCTAAGCTGTTCTGGTAAGTTTATACGTATTTGATTAATTTTTAAAAATTAATTTTATTATTTATTAGCGATGTTTAATTAAAATCCAAACAAAACTTGATATAAACTAATTTTAAAAAATAAATAGCACTTCAAATTAAAAATAAAATAAAATAAAATCTTGTATAAAATTTTTGAAAAACATTAAAAATACTTAAAAAAATTTTGAACGTAGAGCCTTAGAAGTAACAAATACCCAAATCTTAGACCTCAACACTTCAGAGTTTTCAAATAAAATACCTTCTTATATATGCAATTCTCACGTTTTTTTAATTAATAATAATTAATCAATTACTTAGTGTCTACAAAATACTTAATAATAAATTTTAAATGTAATATGTCAAGTTTTTAAATATGAATGCATATAACAAACTTTCATATATTGAATTCAAGATCGTAATTATTTTATTTCAATACTACAAGCTAGCTAGAATTGTGCACACAACAAATGTTTTATCAGACCGTTCTATTTCCTTTCCAAACTATGACAAGCTAGTGGAAAGTCATCAGCATCTTCCTTTAAGCCAATACTGGAAGTTTTTATTTTCTTTTTTTTTCTTTTTCTTTTTTTTTTTTGCGTGTGTAATTATGGCCGCATTTGGCAATCGGTTTTAAGTTGCTTCAAACTAAGCTTTTTATCTTTTTACTTAAATTTTAAAAAGTCAAAAGATTTTATTTTTCAACTCAAAAGCTTTTAGCTCTTTTGTTTTTTTACATATTTTTTATACTTTTTTGAAAATATCATAATTTTACTATACAAATCTATTTTTGATAAAAATTATATTTTTAAAATGTACTCGTCAAAATCAATCAAGCAATATCAATATTGAATATAAAATTATTTTAAAATAAATTTTAAAAAATTATTATAATTTTAAGCAAAAATTTTTATCTTTTCACTTAAAATTATTTTAAACCAAACCACATCACTCTTACAAATAAACTTTTGTCTTTTGGGGTTTAAAGTAACTTTAAGTGAAAAGCTGACTTAAAGCTAAATAACCAAATGAGACCTATGTCATTATAAGTCTATAACCACATATATAGTTTTTAATTTTAAATTAATAATTACAAATTTAATTATTTAAAACTATAGTTTATAATTTTAAAAAATATTTGCAATCTATTTGAAGTTAAGCCCTGATTGGTAACTTGGATTTTTTTATTTTTTTCGATTAAAAACGTAAAAAGTTAAAGTTATTCATTTGGCAAAAAAATAAAAAAGTTAAAAGTTAAATAAAAAACACAAATAATTTCATAATATTCTATTCAAAGTCCAACCATTTTGAATATATAATAATACTTGTTATTTATAATTTATTTTTTATAACTACTAATTATATATAATTATTAATATCAAATATATATATATAAAAAATCGTTCACTTTAAACAAAAAGCAAAAAAAAACTAACTTTATACCCAAACAACCAAATTCAAAAAATCTAGCTTAAAAGTTCAGTTACCAAATAATCTACTTTTAACCAAATTTAGTTTTTTTTGCTAAAAATATAAAAAATAAAATAAAATAACTTTTAAACTAGTTATCAATCGGACCTTATTTACTTTTAATATTTTGAGCAATGTCATAGACGAAAATATTTTTGATAAAAACTGGGTATTATTTTGCATTTACATGATACTCTATATTAATCATCAATTGTCATGTCCTTCAATTATGTTGAGAAAATATTAATATAAAAGTGATTAATTTCACTTTATAAATCAATTACATTTAAAATGGATATTAAATCACAAATATTCTATTTAAATTTAGGAATTTGTTCTCTCTAATGTATCAAATTTAAAATTTTTTAAAATTAAATTTATACAAAACAAAATCTCAATTTTAATTGGATATCTGTAAGTAAACGATAAAATCAATTGATCCCAAAACTTAGTTAAAGTGCACCTAAGTTGGACCAAAAACCTTAGAGACTAAAAAGGAAAATGATTGGTTCAACTTCTTTACTGTACTTTCACAATAAATATTTTCAAATTATGAATAAATTACAAGCACTCCAATAGACAGGTGATACATATAGGCTAGCTAATGATGAAAACTTATAATATATTTTTTTTTTGTAATTGTGAAAGCACGTGACATAATATTTTTGTTTTTATAAATATATATATATATAATCATAATCGTAAGTAACAAATTGAACCAACCATTTGTGTGTTTTTTTCTTTTTTGGACTGTCAACCATTCAAGTATCTAGATTTATAAAATTTGTAGCATAGGTTTCAACAATAAATTCTATATAAGGATTTGTGCATAGTTCCCAAACTGAGTTTTATTTATTTATTTATTTATTTATTTATATCAGAATTTGTGTTAAAAGGTGTTTGACATAACTTAAAAAGATTTAAAAAATCCATTTTTCCAAAGTTGCATTTTGATATTTTCTTTTTTATATTTTTTAATAAATAAAATTTATTGCAAAACACACACATATTTTCATTTCGATAATTAATTGCAATAAGCTAATGCAAAATCTTTTCCATCTATGAGAGAGACTGATAATACGCCAATTTTTTCCCTTGAACTTGTTTAGAGATTTTGACAGAATGGCGTGCTCGTTGAGATTTTAAACACAAATTTTTTAAAAAATAAAATTAATTTATTTTGACAACTAAACGAAAACTCACTTAGGTTTCAATTCACAATAATAAATACAAATTAAAAAACAAAAATAATTAAAAATATAAAAAATTACGTAATTCGACTGATTATTTACCTTCACAAGAGAGAGAAAACAATTCACTATATTAAAAATAAGAATTACAACGATCATTCTCAATTTCACAATATATCAATAGTCTCAAGTTGAGCCTCTCACTAACAAAAATTTTAACCGCCACATAAAAATTGTTGCTTCGCAGCGGACCATTCGAGCAATCAATATTCCGAAAGCATTCTACGAAAAATCAAAAAATTCAAGACAAAAACCCAATGGAGTTTCTGTGTTTACTAATGCTTTTTTCGTGATTATTAACTCTTTGCAAGAAAATCTCAAATTCAATTACGTTTTGTCATATGTATAGATCAAGTAATGTCTAAATTAATATGAAAATATGGTCATTTTGTACTAATAATCTTTAAAAAAATATAGAAAAAAATAAACTCAAAATTTAAATTTTAAAAATGTGTTCAGTTAAGTCATTTATGTTGGAGTTAAACTGACAGAATGAAATAGGATCCCAATTCCCCACTTTAATTCCCGTCGTACGAAGCCACCCTCCATAAATGGTAATCAAAGATGTGACGAAATTGGTAAAGAAAATAACTTGGAAGAGTGTTTTTGTAATTATCACAGAAGATTGGTAAAGAGTTGGATAGACGCACTCTTGGTGCCTAAGTGGTAACTCGGCTTAGGCCGATTAAAAGTTATTTTTTTTCATTTTTTTGTATTTTTAATTAAAAAATTAAATTTGATTTAACGTGTGTTGTTTTATAACTTAGCTTTTAAATTAATTTTTTAAAATTAATTATTAGGATAAAAAATTATTATTTTTACTTTTTATTTAAAATTAACAATTTTACTCTTTTATATATTTGATATTAATAATTTATACAGTTGGTAGTTATAGTAAATAAGTTATAAATGAAAAGTATTATTATATTTTAAAAGTGGTGTGAGTTTGAATAGAATATTTAAGAGTTTGTGTTTTGATTTTATTTTTTTTGATTTTTTAGGTTTTTAATTTTTTTTGTCAAACGAATAACTTTAATTTTTTGATATTTTTAATTAAAATTTTAAAAAATCAAAATTGTCAATTAGGGCCTTAAACTAAAAAGTTAGTTTTTTAACAAAAATTAATAGGTGGTTTAAAGGTTAAAAAATTTATTTAGTTTAAAATAACTTTAAGAATATAATTTTATATAAAATGAATATATATAATAAAAATTATAATATTTTTAAAAATATGTACAATTATTTATAATTAATAAAAAAATCAAAAAACTAACAACCAACGTTACAAAAAAAAAAGTTTAAATTGCCAAAAGAGATGACAATTTCTCATGTCTTATTCCATCCCGCATTTTATCACCCTTTTATGTATGAATTTTATTTGCGCATGATAACAAATAAGGTGTGAATTATAAATATTTTTTTATCTCATTTTTCTTTGCTCCACTCCCAATCGGACAAAATAATTATTTTTTAAATTTGACCTGCATAAAATTTATTTTTAATAAATATGATATAAGACTAATGCATAAAGTTATTATATTTATTAATTATTTTTTATCTCTATATTTTAGGTTTGACATTTGAAGTTCTAGTGAATCATCATCTATTACTTTTATTTATTACACAAGTTATAACTCTTATTAGTATAATTCATAGTATATATTAAAAACTATTTTTAATATATTTTTTCTACTACTTTGTCCCAATTCTTTTTTAATATATTGCTTTGTTCCAATTCTTCTTTAATATGTTTCTCGCTTTAGCTCTCGCCCTCGCCTAATCAAATAAAGAATAAAAATAAAACAAGTCATTCTTGTCGATACTTTGTCCCCCAACATTGCCACTTTACGAAATAAATCATTTTTCTAAAATTTAATTTCAAAGGTTTCAAATTGATTCTAAACTTTAATTTCAAAAGCTTCAACATAATTTTAGCCGAATCAAGAAAGAGTTATTTAAGTGGATAAGAAACACTACATCAATATATTGATATGGTGTACTCAACTAATACATATGCACCGTGTATTTATAAATTTATAGAATTATTTAATAATATAGATCAAAAAATATTACACATTAGTATAATTTTATATTTATAAAAATATATTACATGTATATATTAATTAAGCATACGCCATCAATATCTTAGCAAAAAATTTTTTTCTTATAAAATGACTTTTTCAAACAAAGACTTGTCTTATTTTAAAGTGAAAACTTATTTAATTAGTTAGAAATAGCACGCATGTGAAGTTATGCTCATTTTATACATAAATATTATGTGTTATTTTAACACAACTTAATGTTTATGTTAAATAACTGAAATTTTTTATTTAAAATTACACTTTAAAATTATAAATATATAATATTTATGTATTGATTGAACACCCGACACGGTGTTACCACTGAATAACTTCTTCATCGGAGTCGTGAAAGTGCGAGCCAATCGGAAAAGATCAACAGTGAAGTTTGTTGGGCATAGCCGATCACATATGTTTCAGTCTCAGCCGTCAGGCAGATTTACAACACGCGAAGCCAAGGCGCGTGAGTTTAACATTTTTTATATGTATAGAAGTTAGGTGTGTTGATTGAACACCCTCATTTAATGCTGTGGACCGGAAACAAAATCATCACCGACCAGCCGTCTAAACAGACACTCAAATGACAGAAATGACCCCTTTCAAAGTTAATTGTAGAAAATGTGAATTTTAGGATAATATTTTTTTACATAAATATTTTTTTTACAAAATAAATCTTACAAAAAATATATAACCATGCATAAAAAAGTAGAATTTTTATTAATTTCTATATAAATTAAACAAGGAACAAAAACTCATTTTTTTTATATTTTACTTTTTTTTTTCCTCACATTTATCGTGAAATAATTTTTTATATAATTTTCTTAATAATTAATAGAGCATTAATTTTTTACACATATAAGTCTTGTTTAATAATAAGCTAGAATTAACGTATAAATTGAATATAATTAAATAACAATTTAGACAAACTCGTGCATATTAAATTAGGATGGTATTAAATAGCGTTGAATATGATTATATTTATTTATTTTTAATATTATTCTTATACAATAGTGTCCCATAAATTATATTTATTGATGGGTTGAATCCAACCCAATCCAACCCAACCAACTAATAATCCAAGCACTTACAGAGTAAACAATCGTGAACTAGTCGGCGATAACTCGCCGAGAGCCACTCCGATGATGAATTTAGAAAGTGTTTAAGAGAAAAAAATTGTATTGAGAGTCATTTGACAGCGTTTGTTTTACGAATATATTATTGTACATACTTCAAACTTTCTAAACCCTTCTCTTTTATAAAGAGAAAACTCTTTCTTCCTCTCTGACTCTCATGATGACCTCATGTTATTCGCACCCCTTGCAAAATAGTCATGTTGACCATGTATGCACAACGACGCCAGCTGCATTGACAGATCCAACCCAATCTTTTTGTCATAAATTCCATTACCATGACTTGTACCTCAGGCTGAGCTCCATATATGATTTTGACCTTCTTGGCCACATCACACCTGATGGCGTATACCCCTTATCCAATCGCATTAAATGCTATACGACATAGGTCTTATCGTATTAAATGTTGTACGATACTGGTCAAATCTCATTTAATGCTCTCAGACTATGGTGGCACCGCCTGAACATTCCAGCTGTTCAGCTGTTTATTGACAACTTGGTCGGCCTCGAGTAAAGTGACCACAAGACCGAGCTCTCGTGGAGCTCGCGTTTTGATCTTGACCCAAGCCCAATCTCAGACCTGGTGGGTCGGGATGAATTCGATTCGCCCCTTTCAATCTTTGTAGTAAAAAATTAATAAATATATTTTATAATTTTTATATTAACTACTAAGTTGATTTATTTTAAAATTATCTTAAATAAACTAATAAGTTAAATTTATATTATTTATTTTAATATTTTTGTTATTTTTTATTATTTTTTTAAGTTTTTAAATTCACTCCTTAAAACGATTTTAGAATTAAAAACTAAAAATTAAAAATGGTAAACAATAAACTATTAATAATATGATAAATTACACTTACCTCTTTTAAAATTTAAACTTATTATAGGAACTTTTCTTGTAGTAACTAAAAGTACATTGCCCTTCTTCTGCTTTATTTTTGTATTTCACTTTAATCATTTTATTAATTGACTATTAGTTGACTGAACGAAAATTAATTTTATCATTAAATATTTTATATTTTTTTTATTTAATCTTTTTTCTCTCTACAACTGGAATTTCAAACACATCTAACAAACTAATAATTTTTAATCGTTGCTCATCAATGACAGAGCTAGAGAAATCAGAGATGATGCCGAGGCTCATCGTCTTCCTCTATTCTCTCCTCCAACGCGCGGCCAAACAGCAGCCACTACCACCAGTAGCCAAACCCCTAAAAAAATATATTTGGATCTGTGTATTTGGTGTTTATAAATAAATAAACACAACGTAGCTCGCACATCTTATTTATAGCGTAGCTCGCACAACGTGCACAATAGGAAAAACAAGAACCAAAGAGTAACGAAAATTCCCACTCTGGTTCACCTCATCCTCAAATTCTCTCTCACTCTCTCTCTCTCTCTCTCTCTCTATATATATATATATATATATGTATATATATATATACGCACAGATATAGAAGAGAACTATGGTCTGTAGTTCTCTGTCTATACTTTCTCCAACGCCGGCTTTATATCCTTCGAGTTGCACCAAGGATTCGCCTTCTACGTCTTTTTCTCTCGCTAAGATTCGAGCTTTAAAACGAAATCCTAGGTTTCCGAAAGTTGTCTTGCCGTACTATTACTCTATTTCCCCAATTTGTAAATTAGAGAGTCTGAACAGTTTTTTGGTCTCGGTGATGATCTCCGGAGTGTTTGGATAATACTGGTTGGTGATGATGAATTCACCCGCTTGCTTTTTTGGGTCGGCGGGTTTTGGGTTCTCTCGGTGTTTTTCGGCGGTTGGAAGCGGCGAAAGATAAAAAAAGAAATGGGTTTGTGGTGGATTTTTTGGAAGTTTTTGGTCTGCGACGGTAGCACTTACGGTGGTCACGCTGGTTGTGGTGGTGATATTTGAATTGCACGTACTGATGAAAAATTTCAAAGAAAATTGATGATTTCAATTCTTTTTATTTGAAGATTTTACAGAGATGCTCTCCTGAACAGCACTCCTTTTTGGGACGGATACTGTGAGTTGCAGCGAAGAGAGAAACTATTAATAGAGAAGTGGGTGGAGGGGTGGTAGTTATTGTGGGGATGCTTTGGTGTGAGGATACTTCACTTGGAATATTAGGGTTTTGGGGGGAAGAAGACGAAGATATGTGGAAGTGAAGAATAATTTTTATTTTTTAAAAAAGATAAAAATTGAGTATAAAAGTTATTATTTAATTGAATGATAAAAATATAAAAAAAATATTTTTCGTTAACAATGTCTGTTTGAGAAAACTGACATGGAAGTCAGTATAATTTTAAAGACCACAAAAGATGTTTCTATAATAAATTTAAAACTTTAAGAGAGATAAGTGTAATTTACTCTAAATAATAAAGAAACTGAAGGAGGGACGATGGTGCTTCGTCTTCAACTATACGGGACAATCTTGTTTTGTTTTTATTTTTATTTTTATTTTTTTTATCTTTGACGACGATGGCGAGAGTGGAGGGCGACAACAGCACGCAAGCGAGGGTAAAAGGCAACGGTGATTGCGATGATGGAGGATAACAACGCAAGTGATGATGGAGGGCAACAACAATGGCGAGGGTGGAGAGCGAAGGTGGAGGGCGACAGTGACGGCGAGGCTAGGGTTTTCGTTGTGGTCATCGACAATGAAATTGGAGAAATTGTACAATTGGAATTTTTGTTAATAGTTGAGGGTAAAATTGGCAAAAGAACATCCCAATACTACTAATAACAACTCCAGCTAGCTAATCCAGCACAACCATCTAAAAATAAATACTGGGTTGTTAAGTACAATGTATTGTTAATACTCCTCACACATCCAAATCTTTTATCACACGTGGCCACATTGTGTATTGAGATATTTGTATAATTAAGTATTTAAGAAAAATTGAGTGATTTAAAATCACCATTTGTTTCCGTAACGTTTGGTTCATAGCGTACATTTGGTTCAGTGTTTTTTTTATATGTTTTCATTTTTAATAAATTTATTTTTAATATTAATTTAAATAAGTACATTTTCAGATTTTCTTGGTATTTAGAATTTCAAACGTAAAAAATTAATCAAAAAAATTTTAAATAAAGAGAAAAATAATTTAATAGGTTTATTGTAGTTTTGTTTTTATTTTATTTTATTTTATTTTTTGTCTTTGGTGAAATTTCATAACTTTAGTCCAAACAAATACAGATTTTAAATTTCTCTTGACAACAAAATACAATTTTAAAATTTTAAAAAGACAACAAAAAAACCTCTAAAAAAATCTTCACTTTTTTTTTAAAGCAAATGCAAGCCAAGGATCAAGTTTGGAATTGACTAGTTGTTCTATTAGGCCTGGATGGAAGAAATTAACGACACTTCATTATTTTTTGAGTTGTTGGCAAGATTGATCGGTCAAGATTTTTGGTCTTCATTTGGATCAAAATGAAACGATTCATTTGTAACCAGTTATTAATTCTATCGTCTTAGTGATTCAACGGTGTTTTTGTTACTCCAAATAAGATGTAATATGCTAGAAGAGATTTTTAATATTGAAGGTCCTATATATTTTTTAATATATCAATAGATTATAGAAGAAATTATGTATACAATGAGAAATTTAGTTCATATTTTACTGAAGTAGAATAAAGATAGGATAAGAGTTGTAATGTTATTTCTAACGTTAGATAATGAGAAAAGATAAATCAAAACTTGGTACTAATAATATCAATACGGCCTATATTATTAATACCATGAATTAGCTATATTTGGACTAAAAAATCTTGCTGACTTTTTTTTGGAGCCTTTTCTATTTTTTATGAACGTTTTTTTATATTTTGATATAATTTTTTTACCTTTTTAGTTCTTTGTGATGAGAGAATTCTAAAAAATATGCCAATTAGAGTCATTTTTTTTAAAAAATTACTAAAGATGAAAAAATTAGAAAAAAAAAGCTAAAAAGTCTGTTCAGTTGGCTTTTTTGGTTGTATATGAACTTTTTTTTTATGTTTTGATCAAAAAAATTAATTTTTTTATTTTCTCATTCCGAGAGGAATTTAACAAATACATTCATTTGAACTAATGCTGAAAAAAATTCATTAAAAACAAATAAAAAATTATAAAAAAATTAATCCAAACACAAGTTAAGAATTAGCAATTCCTCATTTATCATATTGTTGGTCTGAATTACGTAATACAAAAGTAAAATTCATAATACCAAAAGAATAAAACAAAAATTTTGGGGCAATTTATTTATTAGTTCAACCCCCCATCTCTTATTCCCACAAAACAAGCATCCTCTTAGAACATTTATATTTTAGTCTTTCCTTTGTTAAAAAAAATTCATAATAAAATTATCTTTCACTAATCTAAGTTAAGGTATTTAAAAAAATTAGCTTTCTAACCTAAAAAAAAAAATAGCTTCTAAGCTATGTTATTTGATATTTCTAAAATACCTACTAATTTTTTTATTTTTAAAAAATAATTCTATACACACCCAAGTAATTTATTTTTTAAAATAAAATGACTATAACACCCTTAATAAAAAAAAGTTAACTTTATTTTCAAAAATTAAAAAGTCGTGTCATTGTTCCAAATATAATAGCTTAAAAAATAAAATAAAGACATATTAAATATTTTAATAAAAAATAAAAAAATAAAGTTAAATAAATTATTCCAAATAATTTAACTGTTTTTAAAAAAAAAACAAAACATCCCAATTGGCTCTAATTTAAGAAATGATAATTCCATTTTTGGACTACATAATAACTATTCTATTTTTTCCCGCATTTTTTGTTAGGGTGTTGCTTATATGTGCTCAATGAACACTATTTGATGAGTAAATAAAGACAAAAAGAAAATATAATGTCAATATATTCTTACAAATATCTATACAATTTATACAAGGCACCAATACATTTTTCACTTATTAGTCAGAATCAATTAAACACTAGACCTTATTTAGGTTAAATGTGGAGAATTTTGTTTATCTGTATTTTTTTAAAATATTTTTTATTTTTTGATCATTATTTATTTTTTATTTTTTTGAATCGTCTTGATGAGATAAATCTAAAAAGTAAAAAATCTAATCAAAATAAAAAAAAATCATTGAAGACGAAAATAAGCAACATATATTTGACTTGTTGGTTTCTTTTGACTTATTCTTATTTTTTTTGCACTATTTTTTTTATATTTTGATCAAGAAAATTTACTTTTTCGGATCATCTCAATAAAAGGTATCGAAAATATAAAAGTTTGACTAAATAATAAAAAAAACTTACTAAAAACAAAAATAAGTAAAATCAAATAAGCATATAGCAATTATCCCAAACAAGGCTTAGTTTTTTTTTATTTTAGAACTAAAATATTCCCTTTACTTTTTGCACATTATAAAAATAAAAATAAGCAAAATCAAATAAGCATGGGTCATGCTAATCACCGCCCATTAGACGGTGGTTAATAGACTAATAAAGATAAAAAAAATTTAATATCAATACACTTTTGGGTATGAAGTCTACTACTTTTATAGATATCAAGACACTTTGCACAGATATCTATACATTGTATACCCCTTATTCACCACCAATTGAATGGTAGTTAGCATTTTTCAATAAGCATATAACAATTATCCCAAACAAGGCTTACTTTTCTTTTATTTAGAACTAAAATATTCTCTTTACTTTTTGCACATTATAAAAATAAATTATAATCTACACAATCAGTACCACCTCTTAGGCGTACGGAGTCTAATTATTTTTAGAGTCTGACGTGACTCGTTCTTGAAGTATTGCAAACTGTTATGAATTTTTTCTGAGATTTAATCCATTTTGACACGTTTTTATTTTTGACTCAATTTTGCATATTTATGTTTGTTGTGTCAGTTAAAATTTGAGATTATTGTAATTTGTACCGCTTTTTATAATAATAAAAATCGCTGTAATTCGGTGATTATAATCTTAGTTTTGAATTAATCACGTAAATCATATTTTTGTGTGTATAATTATTTGATTCTTGTTTATTGTTTTTATTTTTTTGCCATAACACCACTATTATCATTGTACCACCACTGTTACTATTCCGTTTTAATTGATATATTAACATACTAGACATAAAAATCATAATATGTATTTTATTTTTGAATTGAATTTTACATTGTCACAAAACATTAAAATATGAGTGACTAAATAAATATCAATTTTATTCTGATCTAAAATCATTCAAGTAAACCAAGCATTTCCTAGAGAGCGCAAGGAGGTTGTAAGACCAAATATATTGATGGTGATGACTTTTTAAACCCCAAAAATATGATAATGATTGTAGGAAAATTATTCAATGCTGCACATGCGCACTGGAGGCTAATGTTAACCTGTGCCTCTACTAAAATGGGTTTGGAGCAAAGGCATTCTATGGATGAATTAAAAGGGCTTAAAAACTTATTTAGTTTTAAGTGATTTCAAATTAAATAAGGAATAAGACAATAAAATGTTATTTAAAGTGAATTAAAATTGTTATGCACAAATTTATTTTTTTATTTTCATATAATTTCACATTTCATATTGATTAAAATGTGATTTAAAGTGAATCAAAATTGCTATGCACAAATTTATTTTTTTATTTTTATAAAATTTTCTATTTTATATTGATCTTTTTTGATAAATCTCAACAAGTAGATTCTACGAATATATTGTTTATAAAACATATATATAAATAAATAAAAGTCATAATATTTATAAAAATATACAATGGTATTGTGATTATTAAGTAAACAATTATAAAAAGTTAAAAAACTATTTAAGCAAAAAGGAAATATTAAGATAAATTAGCCAAACAAATATCCAATTTTTTTTTTTAAATTTTAAGTCAAAAGACAATAAACTAATTTCAGTCTCTCCATTAATTAGTAAGACACACAAAAAATAAAAAATCAATTCTATACATTAATATAATTTGATCCTCTCTTTAAAAATAAGCTTGGGATTTGTTGGGACATAAACCCTTGCCTACCCCTCTCCCTCTGCCTTTGACTGTAAAACTTCACTTTGGAATATAAGAACATGAGAAGAGGAGGAGGGAGACTTTCTTATCAATTATTTGCTTTAGATTGTGTTTTGGATTATAATTTTTTTGAATAAATGCATCAAGAAAAACAAAAATAGTAAAAAAAACAAAGGAATGACATTTAGCTTTTTGTTTGCCACGTTAGTAATAAGATTTCTACAGTCGAGACCAAAGTTTTAAAGAGGCCAAATTTTAAAGTGGACACCTTAAGACCGCCTTCAAATTAAAACGAAGTACTTTGAAATGTGATATTTTTCCTTGGGTAGTGATTTTTTACTCCCTTTTTTATATCTATACTCTTTTTTGGCTTTGTTCATGTGAATTTACAATATTATTCTTTTATTTGTTTATTTTGGGGCTTTAAGCATATAACCAAATGGAAGTGAACCTTTTTTTTACTTATACTTTTTTTGGTCATTACTTTATTTTAAAAAAATAAGAATTTAAAAAATACACTTTCGTGAGCTAATCTTAATGCATTGTGACCACAACAACACTAAAAGTTGGCTTGTAAAGTTCCTTGCATAGGAAGTAAGCCCAAAAAATGTAAAGAACAGTAATTTTTCGACAATTCAATTTATTTTACGGGCTTTTTGAGAGAAGTATCATTTCTAAAGATCATAAAAGAATTAGTATTTTTAAAAAAATTTGGATTCTATTATATTTTTATCTATCTAATATACCCCTAATTCTATTAAAATAGTTAGCATTAATTATTTAGCTCTCAACTAAGTTTAATTAATTTTTAAGCACATACATATAATCATTGCTCTTTTATAAATAAAAATAATTGTAGCCATTGTGAAATTTTTTAATTTAAATTTTAAAAAAAAGTAGTTTTAAAACTCAAAAAACTAATAGTGAGAAATTCCTCGTTTTTAAAATTGAAATATTAGTTTTAGAATTGAGAAATTAAAATTTTAAAAAAAATCTCAGTTTTGAAAATGAGAAATTAGTTTAAAATCAAGAAATTAAAATTAAAATAAATTCTTACTGTTTAAAAAGTGGGAAACCTGTCTATTTCAAATGAATTAAGAAATTTATCAATTTTTTAGGTTCTATTATTCTTACATAATTTTGTATTAAATATAAATTTTGTTTAATAAGACTTGACGATTAAGTTTTAAAAAAACTAATTTTACTAAAAATAAACTTATATGTTACATAATACCATTTCTTTGTTTTGTTATGCGCCTAAATTGACAAAATAATCAGCACATTGGTTAGCTCCTTTATAGATGTGTTGGATATGTTGGATATTTATGTGTTGGATATTTTTTTGCTTTTGAACGGTTAAATTTACACATTCATTACACTCATATTTTATTCCTTGCAAGGCTTGAACACTTATTCTCCTATTTGGAAACAACATCTATGCCATTTGATCAAATGCCACTTGATAGATGCGCGAATAATTGATGAGATTCTTCTCGATAGGAATCTAGTATCTACGACAATAGTTGTTCAAATACTTAATAATTGGACTAATACTTGTACAAATATTTCAAATAAGACTAATAAATTAAGTCATATCCCGTGATTATTCTGAGTATTTATACTCTTAATTTTGAAATATTTAATTATTTATGTATATTTAATATTCGTTATTTTGATTAATTAAAGAATGCGATCTTTTATTGATCTATAATCCTTGTGAGTTGGATAACGATATTGATTATATGGTGAATATTAATTATTGACGAAATTTATGTCTTGAAAGATCAGAATTAACGATACTTCCTAAAAAAAACTTATAAGTTTTGACCAAACTAAACTCTGCAGATGGATTTAATTATTCAGTAGTCAAATAAATTATGCAGAATGTCTTAAAAAAATTGTTTAAGAAGCCGATTAAATATAATTGTCAGTAATTTAATTTAATCGGCGACTATCAAAAATCTTAACGTTGGGAGAATAAATAAATATTTAATAATAGGAACTCGAATATTTAGTTTTGAGAATATGGCTGGGAGTGCAATTATAATTCTTTAGTGGAATGAATTATAATTAATATTTTTATGAAATTACTTCTGAGTCGAGATGAATTTTTATAATTATATTGGGAACTCAAGTCATATTTACTCCACAGATTCCTGTGTAACCTATTTGCATGCTGTTATAAAACATGATGACATAATTCATATTATTCAGTTAGTGATTAAGTTGTTATGATTTTCATGTTCCTTGAAAATTCTAAACCTAATTAAGAAGATTTTGAAAAACATGATATATTTATTCACATTTTGTTCATGTTTATCATTCGAAAATACAGCAGAAAGCTTGTATCGAAGATTTAACTAGAAATAAAAAACACAGCAGATCATTGACTTAAAATTATTGCAATAACTGAAATCATCTAATCAGATTTTGAAATGTATAAATCTAAAACTAATTTTAGAAGTATTTATCGAGTTTTTTTATTGTTCGATATCAAATTTTTTAATCTGAAGTCTATTTTGATATTTATTCACTCAAATTATTTTTAACAAAAATTATAAATATAATATTAAAATCTTGACAGTTTGGTCCAACATATTCTTGACTAATAAACAGAAAGTATAAACTATGACAAATCATTCATTATAACTTTTAATGCAAAAAAAGATAAAAAGCAGCAACAACACTTGCATAGTATAAATTAGGCTTTTTATTTGGCCTAATTATTATAGCTTATTAATTGACTATTTTGCTGGTAATTAAGCTAATAGATAAGCCTAATGTATTAAGCCTAATTTAAAAAATTTAGTTTTTAAGAAATTTAATTTTCTCACAAAAAAGATTAATAAAAAATGTTTAGATTATTTAAAATAATTTTTTATTGTAATTTTTTGTCTTTTTATTAAAATATTTAAAATATTATTACTTTTATTTTTTAAATTATAACATTTAGGATATTAGTATTTTTTTTTGTAAGTAATTTTTTTTTTATGCTAGCTGTCAATCAAAACTTAAGAGATGAAAAAAAAGAAGTTAACTTTTATTAAAAATTATATTCAAATAAAACAATTTAAAAGTCGGCTTTTAAAAAAGAAAAAAACCGTCTTAAAAGCTATGCCGTAACATGTGCCTCTTGTCGAATCAAAAATACCATTCTACCCTTTCCAGTTTTTGAAAATTACAATTTGCCCCATCAATTACTTTTTACCTCCCAATTTCATATTGATTGCACTTTTAAGTAGTTTTTGTTAATAAAAGTAAATAATTAAGTATACAAATTATCCTACGACCCTGTTTCGCTTCACTTAAAATTTAGTTTTTTTTTTTTTTTTTTTTTTTTGGCATAAAAATCAACTTTTAAGCTATACCATTTGACATATCTAAAAAGTTACGATTTTTTTAACTTTTTTTTAAGAAAAAAAATAATACACATTTTAAACACTCAAACTTTTTGTAAAATAAAATACAATAACATCAAATATTAAAAAAAAGTCAACTCTCCTCACAAAACAAGAAAAGTTGTGCCTACTACAACTTAAATGCAAAATATAAAGGCATTTAAAATATTTAAATAACAGGTAAAAAAAAGTAAATTAAGCTACTACAAAAATTATTTTAAACAATTTAACTTTTTTTTTTCTAAAAAAAATAAACTTCTTAATATATATAATTTTATTTACTTTTCAATAATATAACTTGTTTCCTCTATTACTTTTCAATAATATAACTTGTTATTTTTAACTATAAATTATAATTACTTTTTATATAAATAACTAATCTTAGGTATCGACTGACAACTAATTTAAAAGTGAAATTATTTTTGCTTTCTTACATTTTTTGCTAAAAAATTAAATTAAATTCAAAATAAATTATTTAGTAACTTTGCTTATAAATTAATCTTTTTTAAGTTTGTTCTTTTCCATAAAATAATTATTTTTAAACTTTTTGATTAAATTAAATAATTTTTTATTTTTGTATATTTGATATTAACCAATATAATTAGTTGGTAGTGCTAATAAATAAGTTATGAATAAAAATTATTATTGTATTTTAAAATTTTTTAAAATTTAAATAAAATAGTTTACAAATTAGTATTTTAATTAAATTTTTTAACTTTTTAAACAAACGGCCCATTTGACTTTGTTTCATTTTTACCCAAAAATAATCAAAAAGAGAATGTAGCTAAATTGACCATTAATTATAAACTAACATCTTTTCTAAAAACATATATGCCTGGTGAATTTAACATATTAACTTATTTAAGATTGTAATTTTTTTGTAATTTTAGTGATTTTTTTTATTTAATTAAATTATTATATTTTTTAGACTTTTCTCATTGAGACAGGTCGAAAAAATACAAAATTTTAATCAAAATATTAAAAAATTTAAAAAAAAATAAAAAAAAGTAATAAATCAAATTCTGTATTACTTAAGCTAAAATAAACAAAAATAAACTAATAAGAAATATTTCTCCAAACATGGTCAAAATTTTTATTATAAATTATATAACCTCTATAATTTATAAATGACTAATTAACAACAGTTTCAAAATTTTCGAAATTAATAAAAAAAATAAAATCTGGGTGTTCTTACTTCTCACTGTAAAATACAAAACAGAATAGAGTGAGGAAAATGAAGAAAGTGTGGCAGCTTTTGTAAATAAAGCGACGAATGAGGGTACCTGGACAGCACCAACAAAAAGACGGGGTAGAGGATATGATCGTATCTATAACGTACGATGTATTATTATTCGGCTGTTTTCTTCTGCGACTCCAAACCCCCCACTCGCAATCGTTTACAAACGCCCGGTACTCTCTCGGGAGCCAGCGACGTCTGTCTTTTGAAATTTTATTGTCAGGAGTTGAAATGACTAAAATACCCTTACACGAAGAAGTACGCAACCAGGGAAGCGAGTAGGGACGTTTCAACAGCTGTTGGAAAGTGGGTAAATAAGGTTTTGTGGACGAGCAAGGCTTGCGTTTGGTAGAAAAAGGCTGACACGGACGTTGACTCTGTGTACGGAACGTCGACTTGGTCAGACAGATATTGAAAGAATAATGTAGAGAGAGAGAGAGAGAGAAAGAGAGAGAAACCTTACCGCTTACCCCTGGTGAGAGAAACCTTACCTGCGGTGAAAGAGTCGTTGGCTCCAAAATTATTTTATTCACAATTTATTATGTTAAATTCATTTATTAAGTGATTTTGATAACAAAAAATTAAGTTAATAAATAATTATTATTTATTTGATCAGAATATATTTGTTTTAAAAAATTAATTATTTTATAATATTTTAAAAATAAAATATTAAATAAATAACTTGCATCATATAATTAATAATATTTAATTAATTTAATTTTTTTTAATAATTATCTACTCGATAAATTCAATATAATAAATAATTTTAATTAAATTTTAAAATCTCAAATAAAATAATTTTGGGATAGTCAATCACCCTCCTTTGATTAGGTCACAATAAGGACTCCAAGCGATATTGATGTGGCGTATTTATTAATATGGTGTGTTTATTTAATATATATATATATATATATATATATATATATATGTTATTTATTTTTTTAATAAGTTTTTAATCTATTTTTATTGAGTAAATTTGAGACTAAAATATTCATTTAGATGTATCACATGTATGTATTTGGTTTTGGAAGTAGTTTTGGGTGATGGTTTTGAGGTGATTAAGTGGTTTTTGTTAATTATTTAACGAAAATTTAATTTTTTAATTAATTTGATTCAAAAATTTAACTTGGGGGAGGTTAATGACATTTTCAAATTCACAGGAAAAATAATTGATGCTATAGTAAATCTCATGAAAAGTCAGTGTAATTTATCATATTAAAAAAATTTTCCTCATTATTTTATTAAATATTTTAACAAAAATTTTAAAATAAAAAAGGTATTTCAAATAAATTGTTGGGAGACAATTCAACGCCAAAATAAAATATCTAAATGCTCGGTGATCCAGAAAATACATATTTATTAACTTTCAACAATTACAATAATCTGAAATTACAGAAAAATAAAATAACAGAAATAACCGGAATAGAATTTGCAAACCGAGTTCTGCAAACACAGTTTCTTTAAGAATGATTCACCGCCTACCGAGGGTGTTGTAGGTTTTCCACCGGCGTCACTCTCTTAGAATAAAACGGCTACACGATCGTTGGAAGACCACCAAGGATCGACTACGAACGTACTCCGTATGTCTTTCTCTCTCTTACAGCTTGCAATATTATCTGAGAATTGTATCTCTCCTTTCTTACATCTGCTTTGGTTTTTTTTGTTCTGTCTCTTCTTAACTCTGCTTCTTTCTTTTTCTCTTCTTGCATCTGAATACTGAAAGATGACAGCATATATAGGTCTTTCATCATGGAAAGAGTTATAGAAAAATCAATAACCATGAATGGTATTAATTTTCTAGATTTAATTACTAATTGAATAGTCAATTCAATTACAATTGAATTATTGAATTTTAAAATTTAATGACTAATAAATTCACAAATTCCAACATAAATTAGGGTTAATTATGCTACCACTCCTCAATTAGTACTTCACTTTTTACTCTCAACTTGAAAATCTGTATATTTTGATCTCTCAACTCCTTAATATGCATCATTTTCACTCTTTCACGAATGGTAACTCTTTTTTCTGCTACTGTGGACTGTTACGTTGGAAGGCCAATAGAAGCAATTGAAAGCGACTAAGTTAGCCCCAGTCTCAAGCTTCTCAAGTTAAAAGACAAGATTGCCATTCCAAGGATTTTCTCCAAGCACAGAGTATTTTGTACAATTATTTATAATTATGGGACTTAAATGTATAGTTTTAAAATTAAAGGATGTTTTGTTATTACTTAATTTATATAATTTGTAGTTTATAAAAAAAATTCAAACAACTGTATTTATTACTTTTTACTTAAACTACAGTGTTTTTCTTAAATTTATAGCTATTTTACTTAACATAGTTCAACAAAAGGTTAAAAAAATTATAAAATTACAGGCACATTCGTTTGTATTTTTAAAAATATTTTATTATATTATAAATTAAAAAATAATTTATAACAAGTACTGATTTTAATTAGTGGGACTATTCTAAAAGACAATTATTCCATGTATCAAGAGACATTGCCTCATTTTAATTTGAGCCCCACATAAAATCCAAAATTGAAATGAGGCAATGCCGTATGAAATATTTTTATGGAATATGCTATGGACCATCCATATGATAAATAAAAATATTTATAAATATTTGTACATATTTTATTGGCATGTGTAAAAGTGATAGGTTTCACTTTTAAATGTATATTGATATTAAAAATTAATTTTGTCCCCATTAGTTCATTAAATATTTCAACAAAAAATTTATAACCAGAAGGTATTCCAAATAAATTAGGATTAATTATGCAAACACTCCTCGAGGACTTTCTCCAAATAGAGAGCATTTTGTATTATTTTTTATAATTAAGAGACCTAAATGTATAGTTTTAAAATTAAATAATGTTTTATTATTACTTATATTATAGTTTTAAACTTATAATTCATCAAAAAACTAAAAAAATTCAAACAACTGTATTTATAACTCTTTACTTAAAGTATGGTGTTTTTCTTAAATTTATAGCCTTTTTACTTAACATAATTCAACAAAAGGTTTAAAAAAATATAAAATTACAAGTACACTTATTTGTATTTTTAAAAATATTTTGTTAAATTATAGATTAATTTCTAACAAGTACTGTATTAAATGAGTGTGACTATTCCAAAGACTTGAGCTCTTTAAAAAAAGTTAGAATACTTACACAAGATGAGGGCAAATTATTAGATGGTTTCAGAGTATTTTATGCGCAATGATAAGTACACTGTATAAATAAAAATATTAATAAAATGATAAGTACATCATGCTTTTAATAAATAAAAATATTTAATATATCATTAAGTATGTTATTTTTTTCTTTAATTTATTCAATAAAAATATTTTTTTTTAATTGTTGAATACTCGTCTCACAACATTTATACTTACACTTAGTAAGATTTGAACTCTTAACCTTTCATTTGAAAGGTAGCATCTATACTATTTGATCAAAAATCACTTGGTAAATCGTTATTATTTTATCCGAAGTGTTTTCGCTACCGTATTAAATATGAACACTACGTAAGTAATATCAAATAATTTTTATTTATCCAATAAAAGTATGTTTATATATATTATTTTATTCAAAATATTTTTGCTATATTATAAAGGCCTTGATTGACAACTTTAACTTTTTAATTTTACATAACTATGAAAAAATTTAAAGTTATTCGTTTGGAAAAAAAATAAAAAAAAATAAATAAGTCGAAAAATCAAATCAAAACACAAATTTTCAAAATTTTATATTTAAACTCTCACCACTTTTAAAATACCATAATACCCTTTGTTCATAATTTGTTTACTTTTACTACTAATTATATATAATTATTAATATTAAATATATAAATGAGTAAAATTATTCATTTTGAATAAAAAGCAAAAAAATTAATTTTTTACTCAAATATTCTATTTTAAAAAATTAGTTTAAAAATTAAGTTATTAAATAATTTATTTTAAATTAAATTTAAAATTTTAATTAAAAATATAATAGGTGCTTTGGCAGCTCAGTGGTTTCATACCTTCCCATAAGACTTCTCACCCATGTGGTCTACGGTTCGAGTTTTCCTATCCCTTTTTTTCCTTCTATTTCCTTCTCTTCTCGCTACCCTTGTACTCTCAATAAAAAAAATTAATTTTTAAACTAATTATTAATCAAACCATGAGCACTATATATATAGTACCAGGTAATATTATAGTGACGTGACTTAATGGTTAAGGACATGAGTTAGTTGGTCCATGACTTGGTCTGGAGTGGGACAGCTGCGAGTTCCAACATAAAAAAAATTAAATAAAAATATAGGGTAAATTATACTTATTTTTTTAGATTTTTGATAAAAATAGAATTTTTCATGTAATTTTAAAAATTATAGTAACACTCCATTATATTTGATTTTAACATCAAATAGACCCCAACCGTTAAAATTTTCGTTCAATTTAACGAAAATCATCATTTTACTCCAAAATCGTCCTCAAAATCGCTATCAAAACCACTGTCTCCCCCAAACAACCACCCCTAAACCACCACCCC